>BLSG01000462.1:23448-36646 GCA_012862495.1 Thraustochytrium aureum | reverse complement strand
GTGGTCTGCATGGAACGGCCGTGAACGCGACCCACACGAGTGGCACCCATACTGATTTCCAAGTGCAATTATTGCTCGTCGCTGCTCTGGCTAGCTAGAGAGTAGCTCCTATTCAAGGACTGCGCAGCTACGCAGCGTACCTCCTATTCAAGGGCTGCCCAAATCGTGCCCTCTGCGCTGCAGCTGGCACTGCGCTGCGCCAGCGCGCCAGCATTAAGGTGGGGCAGGCTGGACCTTGGATATCCCTTCTCGAGCTCGGCTCCCAAGACTTGCTCCTTGCGAGGTCTTGCGCTTTGATGGAAACTTCGCAGCACCAGTGCCCATTGCACCCCGCGAAGCCAAGGGGCTCTCGAACCCTAAAGCCGGCGTCGCTAGAGGAAGAACTCGGCCAAGCGCACGCACAAGAAGAAACCTTAGAGGACTTTGCTTGGCCTTTGAGTACCTTTCCTTCCATCGGAGAGGCAGGAAGGCGAACATCATTGCTTGGCTCGACGTCCGGTTGCTAAAACCGTAAAGAGTTGGGCTGCACAAGCTACTCAATATGGCAGACAGCCCCAAGAGCATTTCGCTCACTCGCAAACCTGGGGCGGATTGCCCCGAGACAATCGAGTATATCAAAAAGACAAAGCTGCTCTCCAGGCGCTGTGTGTCAGCTTGGCCAAGCCCCGCAAGCCCGGACGGCAAGCAAACAACTTACTAAACATAGAGCGGAGTCCATGCTACGAGGATCGACGCGCACATCATGACCATGAGGCGTGTTGTCCGCGCCTGCTGCTGTCGCTTCTTCGCCTCCCGGTTCAGATCCCATCCCTGGCGCCTCCGCGCAGCGACCACCCGGGAGGTGTGACCACAGCCGGCAGAGAGCACTTCCTTTCCAAACTCTGTGCTAGGCTGGGCGACTGCGGGATCCTTTGAGTTGCGAATAGCGGCAGACGTCTCGAGCATCATCCGGTACACGCGATAGTAGGTCCGAACTATGAACAAGATCGGCACCACGATGAACAGTGCGCAAGGAATGAGCACCGCATAGTTGTAAATCGGGTTGCAGAATGCCCCAGAGGTGACCATGCGGCTCCGCGTCACCAGCGAATAGTAGGCCATGAGCAAGAACGTGACGCCCCACACGCCGACGACGTAAAGCTTGGCAATCGATTTGCCAGCTAGGCGCTTGTTGTCGAGTACCGTGACTTTGCGATTGTACGCGATCCAGCTGAGCGACAACACCGTGCAGTGGCAGGTGCCAACTATGCCGATCCCATAGACAGAGCAGCCTGCGCGCCCTCCAACAAACTCGTTGTTGTTCAATAGAGTCCCGCCTTGAAAAATGACTACGAGCGTTCCAACGGCAAGGTCTGTCACGGCTTGCCCGACGATCTGCAAGATGAAGATCTGCTTTCGTAGGTTTTTGTCGCGAAGAACGCCCACGACGATCGATGCGTTTGCGAAAACGACGATGATACCGATCACAGTGAGCAGGACGTAGTAGTCCCGCATACCGAGCTTGTCGATGCTCCAGTCGACCAGGTCATCTGGAAAGGCCTCTGCACAGGCGGCCAACACGCTAGCTGAGACTCTGCCGCTCGCGCCAAGGGTCACGCCACAGGGCAGGGTCGCGTTCGCAAAGGCTTGCTCTGGGCCCATGACTTGCCCCTTGGCGCGCCAAGCTGCGAACTGCACACTTTGGCCTGGTACGTGGCCGCTCAGCAAGGCCTCAACAGCGCCCTCCGAGGCGGTTGCGGGGCATTCACTCCCTCGTTCCGCGCACTTGCGCCAGTCTGTCCAATCGATTGCGGCCTTGCAGCTTCGTGGCTTTGCCCCCAGCTTGACTCGGGGCAGGGTGAGACGGAAATCCGTTCGTCACTTGGGACTTGAGCAATGGGCGGGCGGGCACCCCTGCTTGTCCAGCGAATCACAACGCCTCTTCAGCCGCAACGGCTAGTTGCAGAACGTTGTTCCTCTCTTGTGCTTTCCAGCCGTGATGGAGGAGGGTGGGTGGCCAGTGGGCAATCATCGGGCCAGGGCGGTTGTCGCGCGGCGAGCGACGAGAGCGCCTTTGATCGGACCGTGGCGGTTATCTCGAAGAGAAGGCACAACCAGCAGCCAGCCGCGCCACGCACTTCAGCAGTCCCGCATCGGCATCCGGATGCGGACAACGAGGCGCGGCAAGAGTGGGCCAGCCAGGCCGCACGCTCCCGAAAGGGGTTGAGCGCCGTGCAGCGCCCGCTCGCCGACGATTGATAATTTACGGTTTTATAAGATTAATGTTTCGGGGGTCTGCGAGATTCTCGCAAGCTCCCCGAGACCGGCGATCAAGCCATTCATTATTATCCTCTCCCTTCCAAACGCGAGCCGGAAAGTGGTGATTGTTGAGCAGGGCCAAGCAGCCATGTCATGTTGGAGCCCGTTCCCCGCTCAGCTTTCTTCCTTGGCTTTACTTTTAAACTCAACGCTTGGCGCGACCTCAAAAAGCAAAGGAAAGGGAACGGCACTGCCCATCCTCCAGAAGACGAGGTCAGGCAGCACACAGCACACAACCAACAGTGACATCTCGCAGCGCCACGGAGGCGGCGCGCTGGAGAGGACCCAGTGGGGACCTGATGAGGACCAGATGAGGAAGGAAGCTGAGTGTGCGATCCGCCTGACTTGTTGTGCATGGATTGTGTTGTGTTCCTTGGAGACCAGCGAAAAACTACTCATCATGCCGCTACTCGAGTAGCTAGCTGGCTTTACCTCTCCCTCTCGCTTGGAATCTTGGAATACCAGCGCGCTGGAAGCGCGAGGCGAGCCTTTACTCGGTGCCAGGCCTGCCGCCCACAGCAGGCATACCAGCACATCAGCCTTCAAAGAGGCGCAGGGGCCACTTTGGATGTGACTTCTCGGCGTGCCCCGCAAGATTCGTTCCCCGCGAGACTTTGAGCTTTGGGGCAGACTTGCCGACGGCGGCAATGGCGCTTTTTGAACCCGAGCTCGACTCTGCGCCAAAGTTGGAATCCTCAAAACCTGACCCAACAGCCGGCGACGCTCGCGGAAGAAGCTTGCCCAGCACTCGTAAGAGGAGAATCTTGAGCGGACTTCGCCCAATCTTCGAGTACTCTTCCTTCCATCGGAGAGGCAGGAACGCAAACATCATCGCTTGGCTCAACGTCCGGTTGCTGAAACCGTACAGCGTCGGGCTGCACAGGCTGCTTAGCACGGCAGACACCCCCAGGAGCATCTCGCTCACTGGCAAGCCTGGAGCGGCTTGTCCTGAGACGACCGAGTACACGACGAAGATAAAGCTGCGCACCAAGACTCGCGTCAGATCGGTCAAGGATTAGACGCTCAACAAGCCGCGGGAAACTTACTAAACGTAGAGCGGAATCCATGCCACGAAGATCGACGCGCACATCATGATCATGAGCCGTGTCGCGCGCGCCTGCTGTTGACGTTTCTTCGCTTCTGGGTCCAGAGCCGACCCTCGGCGCCCCCGCACAGTTACTGTCCGTACCGCTCGCCCCAAAAAGCCAGAGTTTGCCTTCTTACCTCGAGCTGCAGGTTTGGCGACCGCCGGAGCCTTAATCTTGCGAACAGCGGCAGAGGTTTGGACCATCATCTGGTGCACGCGATAGTACGTACGGACGATAAAGATGATCGGCACCAAGATGAACAGGGCGCAAGGAATGAGCACCGCATAGTTGTAAATCGGGTTGCAGAATGCCCCAGAGGTGACCATGCGGCTCCGCGTCACCAGCGAATAGTAGGCCATGAGCAAGAACGTGATGCCCCACACGCCGCCGACGTACAGCATGAGGATGTGCTTGGCCGTGATGCGCTTGTTGTCCAGGACTTTGACTTTGCGAGCGTAAGCGATCCAGCTCAGCGACAACACCGTGCAGTGGCAGGTGCCAACTATACCAAACCCATAGACAGAGCAGCCTGCGCGCCCTCCAACAAATTCGCTGTTGTTCAACAGAGTCCCACCTTGAAAGACGATAACGAGCACCCCAACTGCACAGTCTGTCATGGCTTGCCCGACGATCTGCAAGATGAAGATCTGCTTTCGCAGTTTTTTGTCGCGAAGAACGCCCACGACGATCGATGTGTTTGCGAACACGACGATGATACCGATCACAGTGAGTAGGACGTAGTAGTCTCGCATACCGAGCTTGTCGATGCTCCAGTCGACCAGGTCATCTGGAAAGGCCTCTGCACAAGTGGCCAACTCGCTTGCTAAAACTTTACCGTCCACGCCCAGGGTCACTCCGCAGGGCAGGGACGCGTTTGATATGATTTGGTCTTGGCCCATGTCTTGCCTCGAGTGGTGTGAGGCCGCAAGCTGCCCTCCTTGGCCCTGGTTCGTCCAGGGACTGTTCCGACCTCGTTGCTTCAGAGCTCAGATGGCGCGGCGAAGGGCGAGGGTCTATGGACAAGCACCCGTGTACGTGGCCTGGGCTTCGATGCCAGACGCTCAGATCCTGTTGCTCAACTGCGGCGTTGCAGGTTTGCAGCACGTGAGGCCTGTGTGCCTGATGCCAGGGCAATGGACATGTCCGTTTGAAGCCCACTCGCGCCGAGCGACCGATAAAGGCTACATACAGCAGATGCGACAGGCGCTCTGGCAGACCGCACATCGTCTTTCCGCCGCAACGGTGAGCTGCGCGGATTCCGTTGAAAAATACCGGCCCATGTTTGCCAGTCACCATCGCGGGTTGTTTTCATGCCATGCAGCAAAACTGCAGGAGGCGCAATCAGAGCTCCGCGGCGCCCCGCGTGCCGACCCTCTGGACTGCCGCTGCGTAAATGCTCCAATCGTGACGCCAGTTTTCATCGCACAGCTGCACTCCGACAATCGGTAGTGGATCCACTGCTTGACGTAGCATGCTTGGCCGTTTTGGACCAACGAGATTGCGAGTTGCAAGGAGCGAGACCGCTCGAGTCTTCCCAGCCCCATTTTGTTCCCTTTTGATCCTGCACGGTGCTACTGGGTTAAACTACGTGAAAGTCTAAGAGTTCAGCTGCCTCCTTTGGCAGCCAGAGGCGCGAATAATTCTGCGCGACGCGGAGGCCGTGTGGTGAATCACACTGCAAGTCCAATCTCTCAAGAGCTTTCGCGAGACCAAAGGCGACCAAGCTTCCGCAGTCTGTACCGGCGTGAGCTTCGTTTCTCTCAACGACAACAAAAAAGTCCGTCGGATGTGTGATGGTGAGAGACTGCGTCGGCGAGGGAAGGCCAAGGTCAATCACAAACAGGACCACTCCGACGAAAACCTGAACTGTATGTGATTCGAGGAGAAACAAGAAGTGTCGCTCATGTCAATGTTCCCGTCGCGCTGTTGATTGGCTCCAAACAGCCAATCAGGCCGACGCATCATCGATTTGGCGCGCTCTCCAATCGGGGGAAAGGGAAACCGGCCAGGCAGAGCTGCCAACGCCTGATCCCACCGCGACCCTTGGCGCTGCATGGCTGCTCACTGGGGAACGGATTTACTTGGCCTGCCCTTCGCCGGCCACTGTGCGAGTTCCACGACGCAACACGTTCTTGTCTTTTGTTCGCGAGAGTTCAATTGCAGTCTACCTGCACTGCAAACGCGATCAGCACCTCCGCGCCACGAGGACCAGGTTTAACACCGTGTCTTTCAAAGCGAAGCTGAGCAACGTGCACTATCTATTCTTCCCAATGGTCCTAGGCAAGTGCTTGGCTGGATTCTGGACTCGAGCGCCCGCGGCCCATGCACGTTTTTGATCGACACGTAGCTCTCGTCAATCCGCAGCCGCAGCGTGCATCAAGTTGTGCAGCTGCATTCTGGACAGCTGCAACATGCAAGCCCAAGCCATGACCCATCATTCCCCTCACAATCGCCCAGATTTGCTACACCCCGCGGGACCGTTGCCTCCGCCAAGGACTCTGCTTTTTGAAAGAACGCACAGGCAGCGCCAGCGAGCGCTGCATGCGGCAGTCCCGGATCAACAAAACAAGGTCGCAAAACCGAACCGAGCGACACGGCGAGGGAGCAGCGACAACCCCAACAAAGGCACGAACGGCGGTGGGCGAACCTGCACAGGCCCTTCACCAAGTCGCTGCAGCAATGGCGGATGCTGCACTCCAGCAATCGGGGAGCCCTGACATTTGTGCCATGAATGGCACCATCGAGTATGCGATGGACCTCTGCGACTGCACAGCCTCCCCGCCGGACGACTTGGTGGATTGGAACGTGACCCATAGCCCGTATCTCGCGCTTTACTATGCGTTGCTGGGTGTGCTTGGCGTTCTCGTCGTGGCAATGAATCTTGCAGTGATCCTCGGGATCGCAAGGGACAGCAAAATCCACCAGCTGCACAACTTGCTGGTGGCTGGACAGGCGCTTAGCGACCTTGCCGTCGGTGTCCTGGTCGTTGTCTTCAACCTTGGCACGATATTCAACGACGGCAACCTGCTCGGCGGTCAGGTGGGGTGCGCCATTTACGGATTCGGCATCGTCATCACGTGCCACTCGACGGTCTTCTCGCTTGCCCTGATCGCATACACGCGCAAGGTGCGAATCCTGGACAACTGCCAGATATCCCGCCGTCGCGTCGCCGCTTTGTATGTGGTGTGGGTCTGGGGGGCATCCTTTCTGCTGCTCGCCTACTATGCGAGCGTCACCGAGGCGCGCATGGCCTGCTCGGGAGCGTTTTGCAACCCGATTTGGAACCACAGAGTAATCTTGATGTGCGCGTTTATGCTGGGTGCACCAATCGCTTACACTGTTGTCGTCTACGCCCGAATCCACCGGCGCCTCCAGGACTCTATGAAGGCTGTCCAAGCCAACATTCAGCCTTACACGGCAAACGAGATGCATCAGCACAACAAGACGACACGGCTCATGGTTCTCATGAGCGGGACCATCCTCATCATGTGGACCCCGCTGTACGTGTACATGATCTTTACCGTGATCAAGATGATTGGGGGGGTGAGTTTTTCCGGGTTTTGGGCCGTCGAGAAGTTGCTCGGCATCGCAGCGGTCTCCAGCAGCCTGTGCAGTCCACTCATCTATGCGTTTAAGAACAAGTCGCTCAAGCTCGCCATGCAATACGCCTTCCTCCCGATGGCGCGAAAGCGAGCTGCTGCAGCTCGCATCCGTCAGCGCGAGACCCGCAAAGCCAAGGCCAAGGCGGAGGACAAGGCACAGGCCAGCGCGACCACGATGCCGGGCTGCTGCTGCTTTTCGGTTTGGCTTGGTCTGCTCACCTCGCCAGAGAGTCCGCAGTCTGTTGTAGACGAGCTCCCATGCTCCACAACGGGGGGGGATTCAGACTCTGCGGCGGGGCGTCCGGGGGCAAAGCCATCGTTTACCATGGTCCCGCCTGGGGGTGCGGCTGCCGCACTTGCGCGGCTCGGTGCACCTGCGCCAGAGCCGTTGTCACGGGGCGGCGCGTTCTCGTCCAAGCAGCCAGCTGTTGAGATTGCGCCACCGCGCTACGGAGTGTCCAGCTCGTACACGGATGATTCGAGCAATGACGAGACGTTCGCGCGTCAGAGCTACTACGCGGACGACAGAACTGACAACAGCTCGCTCAATACTGGGAGCGTGCTTGCACTGTAGAAAACCGCGTGGCTAAAGGATGAGGGGCCTGGCCTGGGCACCAGAGACCCCCGTCAAGGCCGCCGCGGCGTCCTAGTCCGTTCGCGACGCTGCGACCCGTCGGTGGCCTCGAAGCCGTCGCGGGGTCACCCCCAATCTCGGCGCAGATCGACAGAAACTCGTGCGCTTTGCGCGCAACAGACAGCAGTCACGACGAGTGTGGAGAAATAACCCCAACTTCATTTTCCAAGCACTCCGCAAAGCGCCTTCATCGTTGAATCGCGAGAGCTTCCGCGCATCCAGTACGATGCAAAGCTCGCCGGCAGCCTTCACTTGCACAACTCATTCACGACCAAGGCGGCGGCCAGCCACCTCCGCAGAGCTCGGTTTCGCGGCGATGATTCCCAGGTCCACACCAGTTGCGTGCGAGCAAGCAAGCAAGCGAAAGCAAGCCAGCAAGCGAAAGCAAGCGAAAGCAAGCCAGCGAAAGCAAGCAAGCAAGCAAGCAAGCGAGCGAGCAAGCGAGCAGGCAAGCGAGCGAGCGAGCGAGCGCCAGCAGCAGCAACCACAAATAGAGTATGCGTGCGCGACGAAGGCGGCCACGCCCGCAGATCGTTTCCCGGCGGACAACCGAGTCCTCTGCCAGTTGCGTGCGGTGGCGGTCACATCCACGTCGAGCACGACGACAAGACACTCCACCTTGTAGTCCTTGCTCGAGCCTGCACGCTCTAACGAGCAGAGTACGCTGTGAGCAGGTGCGGCCTCCGACGAGGCTCGTGGCGAATGAAATCGCCGCGGCGCCGGCCGGGCCGAGTGCCACCAAAACCAACTCGATCAACTTTCATCTTGATCTTCATTCAATCTTGGTCAATCAAAAGAAGAAGAAAACAAACTCCCAACCTCGCGTGACCACCGTCCTGCACGTCCTACCTCTCTTGTACTTGGTTGCGAGCACCTTGCTGATCGCGCAATCGCGCACCGGACTTGGCGCTGCGTTTCTGTCGAGCTTTGAATGCGCCACCAGAGCACAGCCCAGTCGCTCGCTGCGCCCGCGCGCCGCGAGTCAAAAACGCATTCAGTCACCCACCACTCTGCGGCTCGCCAGACCCGCAACCCGCCTCGCGCAGCCGCCTAACCGCAGTGAGCAGGCGAAGCAGGCGAAGCAGGCGAAGCAGGCGAAGGAGGCGAAGCAGACTGGCATCGGCAGGCGTTGGCGGTGGCTTGGGTGCGTTGCGGGCGGCGAGCGGGATGGATGCGATGGACGCGCTCGCGGCTCGCGCGGGCCTGGCGCCAGAGCTGGCGCTCGCTGCGCTGCTCGGCGCGCTGGCCGTGGTGGCGGTTGTGGTGCTGGCGAGGGTGAAGCGCGACCCCGTGCTCGCCGCGGTCGAGGTGCCCTTGGAGAAGTTCGAGATCGGCGACGTCGTCGACGCGCCTGTCAAACAGAAAATGGAGCTGGTCTGGCCCGATAGGCCCGGGAAGCTGCAGTGCTACGACCCAGCGACGATGCAGCATCTCGGCGAGGTGGAGATGATGGGCCGGGAACGCGTGGTGGAAATCGTGGCCAAGGCGCGAGAAGCCCAAAAGCAGTGGGCGAAAGCACCTTCGGAGAGCGACGCGCCGTGCTGCGCGCGATTCAGGCCTACTACTTGAACCACATCGAGGAGATCTGCCGCGTGTGCTGCCGAGACACTGGCAAGACCAAGCTCGGGGCCGTTCTCGGCGAGATCACGCCTACGTGCGAAAAGATCCGCTGGATGCTCGAGTACGGCGAAGGGATTCTCAAACCGGAGTACCGCGGCGGACAGGGCATCATGACCATGCACAAGGCCGCCAAGGTCGAGTACGAGCCCCTCGGTGTGCTGGGCGTGCTGGCTCCGTTCAACTACGTGGGCCACAACCTGCTCAACCACATCGTTTCGGGGATCTTCTCGGGCAACGCCGTCGTCTGCAAGCCGAGCGAGTACACGGCGTGGTCGGCGAGCTACCTAGTGCGCCCCGTGCAAAAGGCGCTCGAGATGGCTGGCTACTCTGCCGACCTGGTCCAAGTCGTCACCGGCATGGCCGAGGCCGGGTCTGCCCTGGTCGAGTCTGACATCAACAAGGTCATCTTTACGGGGTCAGACCGCGTCGGCAAACTCGTCATGAAAGCAGCCGCCAGCAACCTCACCCCAGTCGTGCTCGAGCTCGGGGGCAAAGACCCCTTCGTTGTGTGCGAGGACGTGGACCTCGGCACCGTCGTCCCGATCGCGCTACGCGGCGTCTTCCAGAACTGCGGGCAGAACTGCATCGGGATCGAACGGATTTTCGTGCACCAGAGCATCCACGACAAGTTTGTCGACCATTGCCTTCAGAGCGTCCGAAAGATGCGCCAAGGCGTGCCTCTGCAGGAGTCGGCCAAGGGCCGCACCGTCGACCTCGGCGCCCTCACCATGCCGGGCGCCATTGAGCACATCCAGGGACTCATCGACGACGCAGTTGCCAAGGGCGCCAAGCTGGTAACAGGAGGACGCCGCAACGAGGCGTTGAAGCCGGGGCAGTTCTTTGAGCCGACCATCCTGACCGGGATCACCGGCAAGATGCGGATCGCTCAAGAGGAGGTCTTTGGACCTGTGATGGCGATCAGGGCCTGGTCGGACGAGGAGGAGCTCCTGCGCGAGGTAAACGACTGCCAGTACGCGCTGGGGTCGTCTGTGTTTTGTGCCGATACCAAGCGCGCCGAGAGGATTGTCAAGGGCGTCCGCGCTGGCATGGCAAACATCAATGACTTTGGCATCAACTACCTTTGCCAGAGCCTCCCTTTCGGCGGGCGCGGCGCGTCCGGCTTCGACAAGTTTGCAGGCCCGGAGGGCCTCCGTGCGTGCTGTAACGTCAAAGCGGTCACGGAGGACCGGTTTCCTGGGGTCCATACGGCTTTACCGGAGCCGTTCAAGTACCCAACGAGCTCAGACAGCCACGTTACCGCAGCACACTTGGTCGGCATGGCATACGACCCGAGCTGGGTAAACAAGGCTGCCTCCCTCGTTGGCCTTCTCAAGGGGATTGCGTTTCCGCAGCGGGACAGCTCCGAGCCAGCCGGGAAAAAGCTGGCCTGACGCACGAACGCCGTCGCCGGCGCCACAACGATTTCCAGAACCAAGTAGGTCACTATTTTCGCGAAACGTGTTTTCATCATTGCCCTTCCTGCGCTCGCCCGAGCGAGCCCACAGCAAGCCGCGACAGGCTCGGGCGCCTGCTCGCGGCTGCGCTGGCGCGCGGCGCCCTTGCCTACCGGTGCACAAAGGTGCGCGACTGTCCGTCGTACACAAAAGCCAGGCGTCGGTCCCGACCACGGTACTTGCGGTCCACGGAGGAGGACGAACCCTGGCCAGCCTCCTCCCCCACCCCGTCTTCGCCTCCGACGCCAGGGGAGGCCACGGCCACGTCGGCGGCGGCGGCTGCCACGTCCAAACACATTTGCAAGCGCCGCAGCTGGTGCGACAGAAGGTTCAGCTCACTACCCGCGTGGAGCTCACTTGCGTATTCGTTGACCTCGCGTTCGATTGAGCGCAGCGTCGCGTCCGCGGCAGGCAACAGCGTAAACTGCGGCGCGCGGCGCGGGTAGTCCACAAACACTTGCACGACGGCCTCGCAGGTCCTGCCGGCTCCGGTCCTGAGTTTCCCGCGGAAGCAGCGCCGTCCAAACTCTGCCCAGGACGCATGGGCCCCTGGTTCGGCGGCCGCCCCGCGTTCCTGCTCTGCGAATTCACGCCTCGAATCTGCGCTGCGAAAAAACACTGGGACGCCCACGCCCCGTGCGACTGCTGTCTCGGCGACGCGCTCGTCGGCCACAACAGGTTCCACTTCCTCCCACTCGACCAAGGTGGTCTTGGCCGAGGGCGGAAACAACGCTGTTGCGGAAGCGTGGACTGGCACGGGGTGAGGGCAGCTGCGCAGCACGGCAAGCTGCTCGGAAAGCGACTCTTGAGCGCCGACCCGGTCAAGCACGCTCTGGACGATGTTCTGCGTGGACGGTTGCGCAAGCTCCTGGGGACCGTCCGGCGGAAGGGCGTAGACGCCGGCAAGCCACTGCGCCCACTTGTACGGCCGGCCCGGCAGCCGCTCAGGAAAGCGCTGTTTCCCGCGCGAGGCGGACCGGTGCGCCGCGGTTGGTTGTTGCACAACCACGTGTGGGAGAAACTGGCCCGTGTCGTTCGGGTACAGGTTGGCGAGCAAGCCGGGCTGGTTGGCGGCCTCGACAGTCACGACGCCAAAGCTCTCAAAGTAGCGGAATTCCAGCGTCGCCTGGACCTGCTTGTTCGGCGACTCAAGGTTGGCGCGCACCAAGATGCCACAGTCCTCCAAATTGCCCGCGCTCGTCGCTGCGGAGAGGCCGGCCTCGCTCGCCGCGCGCTTGCGCTTGTTGCTTCTGGGTTCTGCGCCATCGGCGGCGGACGCCTTGGCCAGCTCCTGCGCACCCCCTTTGGCCAGACCCGGGTCGCTCTTGCGCAGCGCAGCGGCGTCGCGCCGCTCACCGTCGATCGTCACCTGGACGCCGCCAAACGAGTCGCCGTATGCTTCCAGCTGGCAGTAGATGAGGTACAGCGGGTCCGGCAGCTCGCGGCACGACTCGTGCCGGGCTAGGCGCTCGATGATGGGGGCCCCGAAGTGCGCCTCGACTGGGCCTGTCGCCTGCACAATCTTTGCCATGCGCGCCGGCAGCTCGTCTAGAAACTCTTGTTGCGCAGCCGTCGCCCGCTGCACCTCCTGTTTGTCGACGTCAAGGCCTGCAAGCTTTGAGGCCAGCTCGCGGCGCAGCAGGAGCTCGTGCGAGAGCCGCGCCAGCCGCCTCTGGTGGTCGCGGGCCTGCCCCTCGGGCACAGAAGCCACATCGTCAAGGAGGTGCTGCGGCGCGCTTGCCTCAAACTCGGTCTCTGAGACCAAAGGGACGCTCTGGGTCTGCGCCATCTCAAACTTGCTGCATCGCTCGATCTCGCGTTCAAGGTACGCCTTCTCGTACAAAAGATTTTGAAGGTTGAGCTGCCGGTCCTCAGCCTTCCGCCTCGCGGCCTCCATCTCGGCCTCCACAGCCTCGGCCAGCAGGAACGCCTTCCTGCTCTTGCGCCTGAGCTCCACCAGCAGGCCAGCTCCCCGTGCGTACATCTCTGCGAGCTCCTTGCTCCCCGCATCCTTCCCGCCGCCCTTGTGTTTGAGCGTCGAGACCTGCCGCCCGAGATCCAGCAGCTTGGTTCCAGCCGCGCTCGCGGACCCTACCGCGAGCAGCAGCGTGTCGCTAGCCGGGCCGGCGCCCCCGCTGGCGGTCGCCTCGCCTGTCATCCTCGCCGCCTGCGCTGCGCTCCCCCACTGCGCTCTGCTGCTGCTGCTGCTGCTGCTGACGGCTCCTGAGCGGCCCACGAGTCTTCGAGCAGGTTAGAGGCCCACAATTTTGAGTGACCTACTCGAGTGATGAGGACTACCCGCACCACATCATGGGGCTGGCCTGGGCTCTTGCTCTCCAGCAAAGGGCCTCCGTGGCGCAGCGAGACCTCCCTGTTGGTTGCTGCTGCTGGTAAACTAATGCGGCTCGGCAGCGCCGTTCCATCATCTTTTTGAGGTCGAGCGTCCCGCCACGTCTGGACCACGACGACGACCACGACCACGACCACAACGACGACGACGAC
>BLSG01000454.1:38028-50439 GCA_012862495.1 Thraustochytrium aureum | reverse complement strand
GTGAGGCGTGAGAGTTGGCCAGCGAACAGCTGAGGTGAAAATGAGCGCAGAGCAAGCGGCGAAAACGCAGGGAAAACAAGTGGCGCGTCCCACAAAGCAACCGCGTCATCCATCTCACCAGCCCGCTCTATGCTTGTTCGCAAACCTTTGCGGCACGGGCGCTGCCACCATCCACCAGCCTGGCCATTCCGCTCTCGGCACCCCGGCTAAATGGTGCACGAGGTCGCAGAGTGCGGGTGACTCGGAGTTGCAGGATGGTGGGTCAGTCGTCCTGGCCTTGACCGGCAAGTTGAACTCCGCATGACACAGAACTTGTGATTGCCGCGTGGCGGGCGGGATGCACGGGCTGCTGCTGAAGGAGGACGCAGCGCTGGAAAGAAATAGTCAGCCTGAGCCCAGGCGCTCCCTGCGTTTGCGTTGCGTTTGCGTTGCTCAGGCTCTTGCCTTGTTCTTGCGGCTGTTGACGCAGCAAGGGCTGGAGGCTCGGCCTTTTGCTCTGGCTCCCGATCGGCTATACTTGACGCCGATTCCGCACGTCTGAGTGGAACAGCGCACGATGGCAACAGGGATTGATTCAGCGAGTCCTTGTTCGCTTGGTAGGCCAGAAAGAAGACCAGCTTGTTTGCCAAGTCATCAGCGAGCTCCAGCGCAGAGAATGGCGCTCCACCAGACCCGAATCGCACATCGGCTTTGAAGCTCGCCATCCGTCGACAGACCGCGCGTGCTCTAGCTAGAGAGGCAGACAAGCGAAGAGCGGGCAGAGTCTCGTGCGCCAACGGCGCTGTTTGCACGAGCTGGACCGCGAGATGGCGCGCGGATTGGTCGAGAGCAAGGGCTGCTCGAGCGACGACCTTCCTGCAGGGATCAAGGTGCTCTACATCAAGGGCCCAGAAGAGGAGGACTGCTGCAAACCACAGAAAAACGCGGCCTTTGTGCCGACAAGGCCACCGCCCCGAGCGCGCTGCACGGTGCAGAGCCCCTCGGCAAGGCTACGCCGCGTAAAGCCAGCACGCGCAGAGACTTGGCTCGACCGGATGAAGCGCAACTTGGCCCGGGAGCCCTGCGCCAAGGCTCCTGAGGCACCATTACGGTCAAGCGTACTTGCGCGCCTCAACGACCAGGAGCACACGGCGCGGGACACGCTTCGTGAAGTCCGCGGCCTGCTAGGCGGCGACTGCTAGTAGAGCTAGAAACGGGACCGGTCAGGACCTGCTCGCGGGCCAAACCCTTCGTGGGAGGTCTTGATCCGCTACCTTTGGAAGGTGGCGGATGGAAGAGCTGCGCGCACATGAGCTGATTAGAAAGTGTTGAGCTGTACATTCGAGTTTTTGTCTTTTGTAGAACGTGTCTTGCTTTGCTTGCTGATCAAGAGCTCGAGAAGCGTATCGAGTGCTGAGCAGGACGCTACCTACTTGTCGTCGACGCCAGCCGCCTCGCGTGCCAGGTCCGGCGTGAATCGGCCTCCCGCGCCGCGAGGTCCCAAAGCACCGCGCCAGCAGTTTCTCAAAGGCCGCTCGACCAGGCCGTGGCGCCTCCACGAGGCCCGCCAGCAGTTTCTCAAAGGCCGCTCGACCAGGCCGTGGCGCCTCCACGAGGCCCGCCAGCAGAGCAACCCGCCCGCCTGCCGGTCCACCCTGCGAACGCACCCAACGGCAAGGGCGAGGAGGAGGCGGTGTGCACCTGGCCGGCGTGTCCTCGCGCGCGTGCCACGACAGACTCGAAACGAGGTCGGTTCGAGCGCCTGCGCGCGCGCGAGCGGCCCGAGGGTGGCGGGCGACGCTCGTCGAGCTGGCAGTAGAGAGTTTCGAGGTCATGAACGACGCGGTTGCGGCGGCGGCGGCTGGCGGGCTGCGCCAAGCGCGAATGCTCCTGCCCGTGGCGCTCCAGCAGCCGCCAACCGAGCTTCCAGGCTGGGAGCTGTGGCTTATTCCGCTGGTGGCCGGCGTGATCGGATGGGTGACTAACTGGGCCGAGCTCAAAATGACGTTCTACCCGTTCAAGTTTCGCGGCGTGGATTGCAAGCGCTGGGACCACAGGCCGCTCGGCGTGATGGGCTGGCAGGGCATTGTGCCGGCCAAGTCGCGCATCATCGCGCACGACGTGGCTCGGCTCGTCGACAAGCTGATCACAATGCGCGACATCCTCGACCGGCTCGACCACACGCAAGCCGGAGCGCTGATGCGCGACAAATTTCACTTGATCCTGAGCCACCGCGTGGACGAGATGCTTCTCAAGTACGTGGACGGCAAGGACGAAAAGGCGGGCTGGAAGCTCGCCGAAGCCATGGTCCGCGAGCAGATCGTCCGCCTTGCACTGAGCGAGCTCCCCCTGGTGGCGTCCCAGTTTACGCGCGAGCTCGTAGACCGGCTGGAGGAGGTCTACGACGTCAAGCACATGTTTGAGGCGCACTTTGAGGAGCACCCTGAGGAGTGGGTCCCCGTGCTTGAGTCTGCCGCAGAGACGGGCATCACGATGGTGGTGCGGCTAGGCTTCTTCGTGGGCGTCGTCCTCGGCGCCCTGCATGGGCTGCTCGCGTATTTTGTCATCCCGCCCGAGTGGGTCGCCGTGACGCTGCCCATCCTCGGCGCCGTGGTGGGCCTGCTGAGCAACCTGCTCACCTACTGGATCATTTCGCGCCCTGTGCAGGCGCTCGACATCAGCGGCCGCATCCTCTGTATCCGGGACCTGAGCGCGACCAAGCAGCGCGAGACGGCCGCCGAGTTTGCCTCGGAAGCCGTGGCTCAGTTCCTCAGCTCGGAAAGCGTCTGGACGCAGTTCACGACAGGACCGCAGGCGGCAGAGTTTGACGCGCTGCTTCGGAAGCACGTTCGGGCGTTCTCAGACCGCTTTCTCAAGTTTGGCCGCCCGTTTTTGACCGGCTTCGTGGAGGAGCAGCGCTTTGAGCACATGCGCGAGTCGATCGAGAGCATCGCAGTTGTCAAGGTGGAGGGCATTGTGAAGGCCCTGCTAGATCACAGCAACGAGGTCTTTGCTCTGCAAATGGAGATCCGCCATGGCCTGGAGGCGCTGCCCTTGGGCGAGTTTGAGAGTATTATTTACTCTGTGTTTCACGAAGACGAGTTCAAGCTGCTCTTCGTTGGGGGCATCATGGGGGCCGCGCTTGGCGCCGTGCAGATGGCGATCGTGTACCTGGCGATCCCCTAGGGTGCCAAGCCCTTTTGCGTTTGTGTTGGAGCGAGATGTAGCATTTTTGACGAGCCTCGCGGCGGACGAAGAGCCCCGCCGCGGACCAAAGACCCAGCGAGCCTACCGAGGTGCGGCAGCAAGGCAGGGGCGCACTTCTATTACTTTTGTTTTGGAGCGTCTTTCTGAGATGTACTTACAATGTTGTGTTCTCCCTGGCTCTACCAGCGAGAGAGATAGGCCACTCTAGAGAGTAGTCCCTGGCTAGCCAAGCAACCCGAGCTCGATCGCCTCTGCGTCCGGGATGCGGATCGTGGGCATCTCGCACGGCTCGACGCGCGCGTCGTTGATACGCTCGTTCAAGTCCTGGTAATACCTCAGCCTGTACCCTTGCCCGTCCAACATGAACACGATCTCCACGTTGAGACCGGCGACAACCTGGACAGCCTTGGCGAGCAGACCCACTTCGCCCCGCGCGCCGAGAGCCGAGCGCGTTTCCGCCCACACCCCACGGAGAGTCCGCTCGACCTCTTTCCGTTCCTCCCCTCCAAGCACATGGAGCGGGCCCCACGCGCCAGCCATTCCAGGCTGCGTCTTCACCTCTTCGACAAAGCAGTCCTTCGGCCCTTCCTTCGTCTCCTCGTGCACCGTGACTCGAGCGGCGGCATCCGCAACCTGCCCCGCAATGGCCAGCACCGCGGCCAGCAACAGCGCCGCCCTCATCATTTCGAACACGTTGCCGATGCCGTGCGCCACGCACGCTGTGCTCCTCGGTAAGCCCTAGCCGCAGTCTGCACTGTCCCGGTCGATGGCGTTGTGGCTCTGCCAGGCCTCCTGGAGCTCGACGAACGAACAGGGACTGAGGGAGGGTCTCGGACGGAGAGAGAGCGTCGCCCTCGAGCGAGTTGGAGAAGAAGACAGCTTGAAGGCGCGATGAACAGCGTCTGTCGCTCGTTGTCGTCGCGTTTCAGCAGAGCAGACCTGCTGAGGAGAGAGAGAGCCCCGCCTGCCTGCCAGTCCCTGAAGATCAATCACCCGCGGCGAAAGCGAGGCGATGAACGCGGGGCAGACGAGGCAGACTGGTGAACTGGATTCTCGGCTGCCGAAACCTCGTCCTCTAGAGGGAGCCGCAGGTCACGTCACGTATGGGGGTATGTTTCGAGCGGCGTTCGACTTTGCTCGATGGGCCGCGTCACGAGGGGAGGTGCTGGGCACGCGTTATTGGGGAGGACGTGTGAGCATGCATTGCGCCTTATTAGGATAGAGTACGTCAGCAATGGGGGCCTTGTCACGTCGGAAGGACGGGGCTGCTTTCTCTCCCTGGATGCCGTGTAGGTCCGTTGGAGATGTGCGTTGGACGCTGCGTTTCGGAGAGGGTGGAGCCGCACGGCGCCTGCTGTTCGACTTTGAGCTCGAAGCACTGCTTTCCTAGTGTTCGTAGAGACTCTCGAGGACCTGCTCCGCTGGGTCGGGCCTTGGTTTGGCCTTCCAGGCGGCGTTCACGCCTTCGCTCTTGGGTTGCTGTTATGCGCGCGTTTGAGCGCGACATGGCAGGCGGGGCGAGGCTCTGATGTCGCTCCGACGCTGGCCCCGATCTGCACTGAGAGAGGTAGAGTACCTACAGAAATGTTTGCAGAGAAACGAGCGAAAGTCGCCCAATCTTGAAAGACATCGAAGCAAGTCGTGGCGACCACTGGCTCCTCCAACAGCGGGGTCCGACCACGAAAGAGATTCGTTTGATGCACCTGTCAAGCAGTGCGACGTTAAAACCCAACGCCGCGGAGTTTGCGCGGCTCGGTGCGAAGCAAAGCAGACGCGCGCCCAAGAGGCCCCGCCGTCGCCGTGGTGCACTTCGGATTGGACCGAGCGCTGCTTGCACCTGACCGCGGGCGAGCGGCGGGTTCGACTGCGAGCAAAGTGGCGCGGCAAAGCCTGTCACACGGATAGACCCGCGAGCTTCAAACCTTGGCCGCACGGCAGGCAGGCCAGCCGTAGGGCAGGGCAGAGCCAGGCCGCAGGCACCCCTCCCCGCCCTCCTCAACCAAGTATGGCGCAGGTTGCCCCAATCGCACCACGAGCGTCCGATCGCAGTCAGGCCACCAACAAGGACAACTATTCGCTGCGGTACCTTTCGAACGCCAATGTGCGCGAAACGACGACAAAGTTCCACTCGAACGCGGCACAGCGAAAGTCCGCAAACTCGCCAAACGGGGATGGCCCAGATGGCGATATGGTCGAGCTGAGCCGCATCCAGCAGGAGAACGCCACCATCTTGAAAAAGTACATTTCGATGAACCCGGTCACACTGCAATTCAACAACCCGACCATGGAGCAAGACTATCAAGTGTATTTTGAGAGCAAGCGGCAGTTTTCCATGATGGCAACGTACGGGGCTCTCATCATAATATCGCACTGCGTTGTGATCGACGACCTGAAGCGCCTTTTCTCCGGGGAGGACGTGAAAAACCCATCGGTGCTTGTTGCGGTCGAGGTCTTCGTGCTGCTTTGCGTCGTGGCCTACATTTCGCGTTTCGCGGACTACTTGAGCGACATGACGGCAAACGCTGCGTTTAATGCCGTCAGCGACGACGGCGCCAGCGCCAAGCCAAGCGCTTTGAACAAGCTCGAAGAAGGAACTAGCGGCAACTTCATCTCCAGCCGCGAGATCCCCGCGGCGCTCTCGCAGAGCTGCTTGGGACGCGCTCTTGTCCAGGTCGCGCGCGCGCGCAAAAAGCTTCTCCCGCGCGACAACGTCCTTTTGGTCGGGGGCGTCAGCATGGTCGTTTCGCTTGATGTTTATGTCTTCCGTTCGGCAGCCGCTGTTTCCAGCGACGGCTCAGACGCCTTCTGCGACTCGGGACTCATATTCGGACTCGTGTTCATCACGACTCTGGTGAGCAGGATGTCCTACCTAACCGCAGCCCTGCTCGAAGTCGTCGCGTACAGCGCCTTCTTGTTGGCTGAGCAAGAAGGATTCTCGAGCAACGCCGCGAGCATGCTCGCCTGCATCAGTGCATTCACCTACTCGATTCGCATGTCCGAGCTGGGGCTCCGCCGCGACTTTCGGCTGACGCGCAGGCTCGCGGCGGAAAACATCGACGTCCGCGTTGACGCGACGACCCGCAACTGGTTCGAGTTCGGGCGCTCCAAGGTGGTGCCCAGTGCCAATGGCACCGGCAAGGGCAGGGACGGCAAGAGCGCAAGCTCGCCCCGCGGGCCTGCGTCCATCGCAGGGCCCTCCTGCGAGATTCGCTACCAAGACCTCACGATCGGGCGGGCGCTTGGCTCTGGCGGTTTTGGCGAGGTCCTCGCCGGCAAGTGGCGCGGCACGGATGTGGCCATCAAAAAGATCCACGGCGTTCCGACGCAGCAGACCGTGATGGACTTTGGCGCCGAGTCGGCGCTAATGGCCTCGCTCCGCCACCCCAACATTGTCATGTACATCGGAACTTGCCTCTCGCCAGTGATGATGGTCATGGAGCTGATGCCGCGCGGCTCGCTCTACGGCATTCTCCACCAGTCCGACACGAAGCTGGACGTCTCGCTGCGCTTGCGGATGCTTGTTGACGCGGCGCGCGGAGTCAACTTTCTGCACAAGCTCGACGAGCCCGTTCTCCACAACGACCTCAAGTCGCTCAACCTCCTGGTTGACAACGACTGGCGCTGCAAGGTCTGCGACTTTGGTTTTAGCAAGTTTCGCGCCGAAGTCAAGTCGAAGGGCCCCAGGGACGGGCTCGGCATCTCGGCCACCGTTCTAGAGGATGTCCGGAGGGAGTCCAACGAGGACAGCAGCAGCGGGCCGGCTCTGGACGATGACGATCACGCCTACGGCGTTGCGTACGAGAGCGGGGACGAAGTCGCCGACCTGGAGGCCCCAGCGGCGGCGCCAGAAACGGCGGCGGCTACCATTGGGGTGGGGCTTCCCCTGAATCGCTCCAAAACCAGGCTCTCGACGAGAAGAATGACGTCTACGCCTTTGGAGTTGTCATCTTTGAGATGGTCGTGCAAAAGCTACCCTATGCCACGGTGAACAAAGATGCAATACCGCTGATGGTGTTGAGCGGCAAGCGGCCCTCGGACTTTGTCGACATGAAAGCTGTGCTCCAAGGTTTCGTCAACCCCGCCAAGCAAAAGGCGGTCGAGCAGCTCTGTGCCCTCATGCACAAGTGCTGGGCGGAAGACCGCAGCGCGCGGCCCGACTTTACGGAGATTCTTGAGGCCCTCGAAGAGATCATCAAGATCATTTTTGGCGACGCGAGCGAGCGCTGGCAGGAGAAGGTCGTCTTTCCGCGTGTCAGCAAAGACCCAGTGCAAGAGCTGAGCGAAGACCTCGACGACACCAGCGAGTTTTCTATCGATCCCAAAGAACTGCAGATGGGTCCCAAGATCGGGTCCGGTGCCTACGGCGAGGTGTACGAGGCTGTGCTGCACGGCACTCACGTTGCGGTCAAGCAGTTTTTCAACTCGGGCCTGCCCGCGGAGGTGCTCCGCGAGTTCAACAAAGAGTGCCGTCTTATGCTCAAGATGCGGCACCCAAATATTGTTCTTTTCATGGGATCCTGGACCAAGCCGCCAAAGATGATCATCGTGACCGAGCTCCTCACACGCGGGAGCCTGTACTACGTGTACAACTCGCAGCCCAAGCCGCCGGACCAGCGCAAGCACATGGAGATGCTGTTGCGGATCACCGAGGGCATGGCTCTGGGCTTTAACTACCTGCACAAGCAGAACCCACCGCTCATCCACCGCGACGGCAAGAGCCCAAACATCCTGCTAACCGAGAACTGGGACGCCAAGGTCGCAGACTTTGGGCTTTCGCGCATCAAGGAGGAAGGCAAGGTGATGACGAGCGTGGGCAGCCCACTCTGGGCGGCCCCTGAGGTGCTGCGGGGCGAGGAGTCTGGCTTTCCAAGCGACGTGTATAGCTTTGCGATCATCATTTGGGAGATCATCGAGTGGCAGGAGCCCTACCCAGGGATGAGCCCCTCTGCGATAATGCGTCAGGTCGCCTTCAATAAAATGCGTCCCAAGCTCAACGCAGACGTGCCTGCGCCTCTCAAATCGCTATTGAACAGCTGCTGGCTGGACAACCCGGCGAAGCGGCCATCGTTCGAGCAGATCATTTCCACGCTGGAAATCGTTCGCGTCAAGCTTCTCTCGACTGAGTAGCCCTTCGACGTTTTTCGTTGCAAGCAATACGCATCACGAGGCATGCGACGCAATGCCCAGACCCCGAGTAGCGAAAGGCCAGCATCCGTCAGGCTCGCCGCCATCTTCAGACTTGCGCTCGTCCCACCGGTTCCTACTGGTCTGGGGGCTCGCCAGCACGCGGCCTTCGTCGCGCGCAGAGATGTCCCGTCACAGACAGCCGAAGGGGGCAGCATCTAGTCTTTAGCGTCTCCTCCGTGGTGGATGTGGATGGATGGATGGAATCACCATGGTTGGATATGAACTTACATTGGCACAACGTCCAGAAGGCTATCTATTCTCGTTCTTGTATCCCGTTGCGACGTTGGTGACACGGATACTTGACACAGGCTCGTCAAGTTGGCCGGACGGAGCTCGTCAAACGAGCATCGGAGATCAGCAAACCAGGTCCGCGCTCAACCCCGTGTGAGCCCTTCAAGTTGGAGTTTTTCTTCACCACTGTGCGCCGCCCTAACTAACCCTAGTCGTTTAACCTATAGATCCGTTAGATCCGTTGGATGTCAACGGCCAAATTCTTGCCGTTGCGGCGCGGCGGCACACTCAACTCCAAACGAATAAACTATGAGAGCGCTTCATCAGCAAGGGAAGCGGACCTCGTCTCCCATCATGATGTTGTTGCTTTTTGGCTGAATTCTGCCTCCCGCGCCCTGAGCGGCCCAGCCCGTTCGGTGGTCTTCCCTCGGCCCAACATCGCTTTGCTCATCTGCGCGAATTCCGATTCAGCCACGATCCGCAATTCATCCGAAGCGCGTGGCGCATTGCGCCGTCCGCCTCTGGCGCAGTCGCCCGCGCTCGACTCCGCGCTGCCAGCTCGACGCGCATGAGAGGAGCCAGCCAAGAAACTCGCCGCTCGTTCAACGCACAGGCCGCCAGAAAGAAAGCCCTCGTCGCGAAGGTTGATTCGATTCGAGCTTGCAATCGCGTCACTCTCGAGGCCCCTCTCCAGCGCCGCGACGACCGTCGTCGGTGGCTAAGAGCGCCGCGCCCCCCCTCCCTTTGGCCGGCAGCCAGCCTGCGAAACATCCAAGCGTCGCTCTTCCTCTGAGCCAGGAGAGCGCGGCGCCGAAGCCGCATGCATCTCTCTCCCAAGGGCAGGCGCGCCAGACTACTTCGCAAGAGACATAGAGAGATAGAGAGAGCGAGTGTGAGATCGAACGGCCCTCACTCTCGCCGCGGCGCGGGCAAACAGGCGCTGGCCAACTAAAGCAGAGATCAAGTCGTTGCTGGCGTCAAGTGCGCTCGCGCAGGCCGCGGCATCGAGTCGAGCGCAGTGCGAACAGGTCGATTAAGCATTCGTACGTCTGGCTGCGAGAACATCCCACGAAGAGGCTCGCGCGAGACCGGGCAAGGGGAAAGCACGGCGTAAGAACGGCGGTACGCAGGGCGGTAGGCATCAGCTTTTTGCGTTGCGAGCCGGCCGGCAAGCGGGCGCTGGCGCAGCAGGCGTCGACGGCGGAGCGCGATGGGCGGCGGAGCATCGAAGGCGAAGAAGCAAGCCGAGGCACACGATGCGCCCAAGGTAAATGAGGCGGCTCGCCCCGCGGTCGCGGCAACAGCACCAAGTCCGGCGGCCAATCTCGTTCAGGAGCAAAAGGTGCCCGAGCCGGAGCAAGCAGCCGCCAAGCCAAAGCCCAAGTCTCCGCGGCCCAAGCCAGAGATCAAGCGCGAAGCCGAGATCAAGCGCTTTCGCGAGAAGAAGAAGGGGTTTGCCGGGTTTCGCGCCGTCCTCGAGCAGGACAACCAGCCAGAGCAGGGCGAGGCGGTACCGGCGACGATCTCGCTGGGCTCGGAAGGGCCCAAGGCGGAAGAGGACCAGGCTATAGCGCGCGTCAACCTGGAAAACTTTCCCCTCTTTGAAGAAGAGGTGATGGACGATATTTTCGCGGGCATGACATCAGCGAGCGCCACGGCCAACACGGTCATCTTTGCCAAAGGCAAAGCCTTTCCCTACTTTGTGCTGCTGATCGAGGGCGAGATGCAGCTCGGGGAGGAGTCCGTCAAGTACGCCAACCAGGCCGCCTTGCTGGCGCCGGCGGAGACCGAGTCCGCGCTTCACGCAGTCACCGACTGCCGGATCTGGCTCATCAGCCGGCTGCAGTACCAGAAGATCACCGTGGCCGCGCTCAAGCGCAAGCTCGAGAAGGGAGGCTCGCTGCTCGAAAACATCACCGAGATCCCGGGGCTGAAAGAGTTGCCCCGGGAGACGCGCGAGGCCATCGCCGCGGCGCTCAAGCCCATCACCTTTTCGAAGGGCGAGTACCTGATGCGCCAAGGCGAGCAGGGCCACACCATGTTCTTCATCGAGGAGGGCGAGGTCGTTATCAAGCAGAGCGGCGGCAAGCAAGCGGTTACGCCCGACATGAGCCCAGAGGAGCGCGCACGCGTAGAAGCCGGCATCGTGGCGACCCGCACCCGCGGGGAGTACATCGGCGAGGGCGCTCTCCTCGACGACGGGGAGCAGGGCGCAGGATTCGGGCTTCGCAACGCCTCGGCGATTGCCAACTCGGACGAGGTGCGTTGCTTGGCGCTTGGCCGCAACGAGTTCCAGGAGTACATGGGCTCGCTGCGCGAGCTGTTCGAGTACAACTTGTGCTTTCGCGTCCTCAAGAGCCTGGACCTCACAAAGGACCTTGACGACGCGCAGCTGTCGGTGCTCGTCAGCACGCTGGAGGAGGGCGAGTTTGCTCCGATGGAGTACATTGTGCACCAGGGGGAGATGGGCGACATCTTTTACATCGTCAAGGAAGGCACGCTGGAGTGCACCCTGACCACGGACGAAGAGGACGAGCCCCAGCGTGTCGGCACGCTCATCTCTGGCGACTACTTTGGCGAAGGCGCGCTGCTGACGAACGCGCCGCGCCGCTGCAACGTGTATGCTGTGGGCCCAGGCAAGACCAAGGTGTGGGGCCTCAAGCGGTCCAACTTTGAGAACTTTCCTCGGACGGTCTCAAGCAGAAGCTCGGCGACACGTTCAAGCACCGCAACACCGCCAAGGACGACAACCACGTCGTGGCCGAGTGGGAGGACCTTCAGAAGATCCGCACGCTCGGCAGCGGGTCGTACGGCACGGTGGACCTTGTGCGCCACAAGGTGACAGGAGGCACGTTTGCGCTCAAGCGCATCCGAAAGGCCACCGTCGTGGCCAAGAAACAGCAGCGCTTTGTCAAGAACGAGCGCGAACTGCTGTCAGTGACCAGCTCGCCCTTCATCGTCAACTTGATCCGCACCTTCAACAAGGGCGACTCGGTCTACATGCTGACCGAGGTGTGCCTTGGAGGCGAGCTCTACTCGCTCATGAAGGACACGGTCGATGCGCGAAACCAGCGGGCAGACAGCGACGATGTGGTGTGCGGCTGCTTTGAGCTGGCCTCGCAGTGCCGCTTCTACACGGCCTGCATCGTCCTCTCCATCGAGTATCTGCACTCCAAGGGGATCATCCACCGCGACATCAAGCCAGAGAACCTCTTGCTCAACGAGAACGGCTATCTCAAGCTGGCGGACTTTGGCTTTGCCAAGATGATTCACGACCAGCGCACTTACTCGCTGTGCGGAACGCCCGAGTACACGGCGCCAGAGGTCTACAAGCGCTCGGGCCACTCGAAGGGAGTCGACTGGTGGTCGCTTGGTGTCATCGTCTACGAGATGGCTTCCGGGTTCTCGCCCTTTCACGTCGTCTCCCAGAACAGTTGGGACTGCTACATCGAGATCTCCAAGTACGAGCGCTATTACCCATGCATTCAGTTCCCGAGTATCTTTGACGAGGATCTCTGCGACCTTCTCCTGCGGCTCATGCACCCAAACCACGCCAAGCGGTACGGAACGCGCAAGGCGAACGCGACCCACGTCAAGCAGCACCCGTTCTTTGCCAAGACGAAGGCGTACCCGTTTGCGATCGATTGGGATGGCATCACGAACCGCACCTTCCAGCTCGACGAGAGCTTCCGCCCCAGGGTTCCGGAGAGCGGATTGGACGCAAACAACTTTGAAGACTGTGACGACCGCCACGAAGAGGACGAAAAGTATGTCGACGAGTCGATGATGGCCTCGGCAGGCGCCTGG
>BLSG01000449.1:125970-136683 GCA_012862495.1 Thraustochytrium aureum | reverse complement strand
CCACTTCATGTGGAAGATTAACGGCGCGCGCGTCAAGGCCATGGTCGAGGCGCGCATAGCGGCGCGGGAGCCGCCCAGGCAGGTCCCCGAAGAGCTTTTCGTGCTCGACCTCGCCACGGCCACCGCCGCGAGCATCGACGCCGGGCGCGACTGGGATTCGGTCGAGGTAGAGGGCGTGCACCACGCGCAAGGCGGACTCGGGTCGACCGGGTGCTTCCTGGTCAAGCTGGCGGGCGAGGGCTTTATCGTTCTCAAGCAGCGCAGCCAAGGCTGCGAAAACGACGTGTTCGCCCGCGAGCTGTTCGCGGCCGCCGGCGTCTCGTGCCCGAAAATGCGCGGTCTCGAGGCGGACGAACTCGAGGTCTTGGTGGGCAAGCTCCGCAACGCAAAGGTCTCCGTCAAGGGGACGTGCGACGAGATCCACGGCTCGCGTTTCAAGGGCGCGGGCGCAATGCTCCTGGAGTTTGCCCGCGGCCGCGACCTCGAGAGCGGCGCGCTCGATCTCGGTGCATTCGCGGCCAGCACTTGCTCGTTTGAGGCGGTTGGCGCGATGCTGGTTCTCGACGCCGTGATCAACAACCCTGACCGCATCCCCTCGATTTGGCGCTCTGACGAGGGCAACAAGGGCAATATCTTGGTCAACACGGAAGCCCAGGGCGGGCCATGCTTCACGGCGATCGACCAGACAGTGAACCCGATCCTCGACGCGGACCACGCCGCAGAGTACATGGAACGGCTCGCAGACCTTTTTTCGCCGGCTGTGTCTGAGCGCGTCCGCGCCTTTTTCGACCTCGACGCGAACGAGCCGCAGCACGCTGCGATGCTGAACGGCGTTTTGCGCGGCGCGGCCGCCACGACAGCTTTCCTCAAGCGCGACCCGGAAGGGCTTGTTGCCAAAGTGGCCAAGGAAACTGCCCGAGCGATGCCTGGCGCCGCAACCGAGCAGGCGCGAGCTTTCGTTCTGCGCACAATAGGCGCGCTTCCAGAGCCGCCGGCAGCTGCGTCTGGCGGGGAGGCTTCGTCTTTCGCAGAGATTTTGCAATCGCTCTGCCCGCTGCTCTAAGCCGCCCCCCACTCGCGTGTTTCTTGGCTCGCGGCACGTGCGCGCGGCTTGGAGCTGGGCGAGGCGGTGCCGAGGAGGGGGGAGGTGCACGACTTGCTGGGCCGATGGCCTTGTCGGGTTCATGCGCTTATCAGCTGCCGTTGGCAACGGGCCAGCAGGACCAGCAGGGGCGCGAAGGCTCTGGCTCTGCCAGGTTGCCTGCAAGTGTTTTTCTCTTTTTTTTCTCTTTTTTTTTTTCAATGTGCGATTTCCTTGCTCGGTCGCTTTGGTTGAGCGCGAGCCCTACAGCTCACATGACGACGCAGCCTGCCGCGGCAACCGTGCGCACAAAGCCAGCGAGGTTGGCGATCTTGATGGTGTACCCAGACTCGGTGCGGTAGTCGTGGTGCTTGATCCTGCTCGAGTGCTCACTGGCCATGTTGTTGAAGATCTTCTTCATCGCCTTGCGCTTGCGCGTCTCGCGGCCAACCTGCTCGAGCTGGTAAATCTTCTCGTCCCGGTTGCGAATGAGCTGCGCGGCCACAGTGCGCATGGTGGCCTCGTCCTCCTTGAGGAAGCCCAGGTCCTCGGTGACGATCTTGGTCGAGCCCTTGTCGAGGGTGTCGAGCGCCTTGTTGCGGTAGTGCGCGTAGAGCCGCGTGAGGTACGGCTCGAGGTCGCCCGAGGCGCGGTCCTCGATCTGGATAGCGTCCAAGTTGTAGCTAAAGAGCACGCGAGCCTCGAAAAACGCCAAAAAGGTGCCCATTTTGGAGAAGGCGCCGCCGTCCATCTCGTTGGCGAGCGCGTCGATGACGTAGCGGCAGAAGGCCTTGTACATCACCTCGTAGCTGGGCGGGTCCTCGGTGATCTCGTCCTCGGAGCTGGCGCGCTTCCACTTGCGCACCCAGTCGCGCAGCGGCGTGTTCCACTCGACCTGCACCGAGTTGGTGTTCCACTTGGTAAAGACCAAAAAGCAGGACCGTCGCAGCTCGCTGAACAGCTCCATCAGGGTCAGCTGGTTGGCCATCATCGCCGGCGTCGTGCGCGCGTTCACGTCGAAGGAGATCAAAATGTTGTTGATGATCCCCATCTTGAGGATGCTCTCGGTGCTGATCATGATTTGCGAGAGCAGCTCGGTGTCCGAGATGCTCGTGTCCGCGCCGAGCCCCTGGGTGTCGATGTACGAGACGAAATGGTCAGGGTCGAGGGTGGCGTCGCGCAGCACGCAGCCCCGGGTGCCTTGCGCTTGCGCGCCGCTCACCTGGCAGGCCTGCGAGTCGAGCAGCGTGTTGAGCGTCGAGGACTTGCCCGTCCCTGTCACTCCCACGATCAGCAAGTTGTACCGCAGCTCGCGCCCCTTGCCCTTGTGGCGGATCTCGGCGCGGTCCTTCTCCAGCTGTACCTGCCGCAGCTCTAGCGTGAGCAAGTCGATGCCCCGCTCGTCGATCGTGCCGTCGCGGCTGCCCTGAGCCAGCCGCTCTTCGATCTGCGCGGCGCGTCGGTCAAGGTCTGCCCGGAGGGCCGCGATGCTTTCCAGCTCGGCACGCTCGCGGCGCTCCTGGTCAGACATGTCCTTGGCAGGGGGCGGGATGGCCGCGGCTGCCTCCGGGGCGGCGGCGTCGCTCTCGTCCCTCCTGCTGCTGGAGGAGCGACTCGAGCCCGATTTCCTGCTCGCCGCCTTTTCGCGCTTGAGGGTCTCGATCTCGTCCAGCTTGGCAAGCAGCGACCGGATGCCGTAAAACTCTGCTTCGCGTTGCAAGGCGGAGAAGTCGCTCGACCCTGGCGCCGGCATCTCAGTGTGCCCGTCGCGCAGGAAGCTCAGGATCAGGGCGAACTGGGCGCCATCGCGGTCGATAAAGTACCTGCCGTCGCCGTCCTTGGGCGGCCTGTCGCGCTCGCCGTCCTCGTCCTCGTCCGCAAACCAGTCGATGAATCGCGACCCTTCGGCCTTGAGCAGGGTCGCTTTCGAGGTTGTGAAGGGCGTCCCGCCCACGTTGAGGAGCAGCACTTCCGGGACCTCGCCGGCCACGCTCCCCGATCTGTTGCCGCTGTTGCGCGACCCCTTGGTGCGCAGCCCCAGGAACGACTTCATCACCTTGCGCGCTCCCGCCGGCGTGCCAGCCAGCCAGCCAGTCAACCAGCTGCGGCGTCGCCCGGCTCGCCCCGCCGCGCGCCGCTAGCGCAGCACTCCTTTGCCTGGAGTCTACTACAACCCCCTGGCGCGCGGGATCGAGCCGGGCCTGGACACTCCCGGCCTCCCCGAGCACGGAGCCGACCTGGGCGGGCGGGCAGGCAACAAGGCAGGCAGGCACCAGGGCAATAAGCCAGCAATGCGCGAGGCAGGCAGCTCTCCAAAAGCCGCTTGGCACCCTCGCGCTCACTCGAACGAGCACGTACTGCGCCCGACTCGGAGCACACCCACCCACCCACCTGCACGAATTCTCCCCACATACGATATTCCTTGCTGTCGGCTGGGGCTACTACCCACCGAACAACGGTGCTGTGCTGAGGTGCTGAGGGTCGCGCTCGACGCAGGCTTGCCGCGCAGGGTCGAGCTCGACGCAGGCTTGCCGCGCTGGGTCGAAAGCTCGACGCAGGCTTGCCGTGCAGGGTCAAAAGCTCGACGCAGGCTTGCTTGCTAGGTCAAAAGCTCGACGTTGTCTTGCCGTGCTGGGTCATAAGCTCGACGCAGGCTTGCCGCGCAGGGTCGAAAGCTCGACGCAGGCTTGTCGTGCAGGGTCAAAAGCTCGACGCAGGCTTGCTTGCTCTAGAGGTCAAAAGCTCGACGTTGTCTTGCCGCGCTGGGTCAAAAGCTCGACGCAGGCTTGTCGTGCAGGGTCAAAAGCTCGACGCAGGCTTGCCGTGCTGGGTCGAATGCTCGACGCAGGCTTGCCGTGCAGGGTCAAAAGCTCGACGCAGGCTTGCTTGCTCTAGAGGTCAAAAGCTCGACGTTGTCTTGCCGCGCTGGGTCAAAAGCTCGACGCAGGCTTGTCGTGCAGGGTCAAAAGCTCGACGCAGGCTTGCCGTGCTGGGTCAAATGCTCGACGTTGTCAAGCTCGCTTGTCGTGCTCGATGAATGGGTTGGACGGCGAGGACTCCACCGCGATCATTTATAAACAGCGGATTCGGTAGAGTAGCGCAGATACTCTTCGCGACGCAGGCTTTCAAAAAAACAGCTTCATTCAGTTTGATACAGGGTCGGCAAAGTGGAACGGAGCAAAACGAGGGCAGCAAAGCGCTGCGGTATTCAGGCTACGGCTCACGTCCCGCAACACTCTGAGCATGAAAAGCCCAAAACGCGCCGGGGGGGGGGGCAATGCAACGGGTAAAAACAGTCGTGCACCATCGCTGGAGCGAGGCGACTTAGTCGACGTGGGGCTCTGGAGGGCACTCGAGCCCGTTCTCCTGGAGCCACTCGTTGTTGTACACCTTGGAGAGGTACTTGACGCCGAGGTCGGGGAAGACGGTGACAATCGTGCCATCCTCATCGAGCGAGGCCGCCAACTTGAGCGAAGCAAAGAGGTTGAGCCCAGCGCTACCACCCGCACAGATGCCCTCGTCGCGACAGAGGCGAAAGCAGGTGTCAAACGCCTCTTGGTCCGTGACTGCGACAACGTCATCGATGACGCCAAAGTCCATGGCGCCCGGGATGCTGCCCTTGCCGACGCCCTCGACGAGGAAGGACTGCGGCTTTGAGAGAGTGCCGGAGCGAAAGTACTCTGCAAAGATGCTACCCACGGGGTCTCCCAGCACGACTTGCACCTCCGGGTTTTGGTCCTTGAGGAAGCGGCCGGTGCCCGAGATGGTGCCGCCAGTGGACCCAGCGGCTACAAAGTGGGTCACCGTCCCAGTTGTCTGCTCCCAGATCTCCGGCCCGAGCGTGAGGAAGTGGCCCTCCGGGTTGGCCTGCGACTCGTACTGGTCCATGTCAAAATAGAGCTCTGGGTCTTCGAGGGCGAGGAGGCGCGCGATCTCCATGTAGTGGTCCGGCTCGCCCTCCTTGGCGCTGTCCGGCGAGACCACGAGCTGCGCGCCGTACGCGCGGATGGCGTCCATCTTCTCCTTGCTGCACTTGGGGCTGGTCGTGATGATGCACTTGTACCCGCGCATGGCGCACATCATCGCGGTGGAGGCCCCCGTGTTGCCGCTCGAGGCGGCCACAACGATCATGCCGGGCCGCAGGCGACCCTCGCGCTCGCCCTTGTCGAGGATGTTTTGCACGATGCGGTCCTTGATGGAGAAGCCCGGGTTGAAAAACTCGCACTTGGCAAAGACTCGCACGTTGCACCGCGGGTTGTCCACGAGGTGCGAAAGGTCGACGAGCGGCGTGTCGCCCACCAGGTCCCTGTATAGGCACGCCTCGATGCGCGGGTGCGGGTCGCTGTTGTGGCGTCCGCACAGGGCGGCCTCGGGCTGCAGGTCGCCCATGGCACTCGCGCCCTCCGAGCCGGACGAAGAAGCAGAATCCGACGAAGACGCCGAGAACGGCTCTTTCAAGTCCTCGCTGGGCTTGCGCGGGCGCGCAAAGTTATCCGCGTCGCTGGGGCACTCGAACCCGTTCGCGGCGAGCCACTCGGAGCAGTAAATCTTGGACAGGTACTTTACGCCCAGGTCGGGCAGCACGGTCACCACGATGGCGGGCTCGGTGAGCCGCGAGGCGAGCTCGAGCGCGGCGTGCACGTTGAGCCCCGAGCTCCCCCCGGCGCAGATGCCCTCGGAGCGCGCCATGCGATGGCACATGTCAAAGGCCTCCTGGTCCGAGACGGGGATGACCTCGTCGATGAGGCCAAAGTCCATGGCGCCCGGGATGCTGCCCTTGCCGACGCCCTCGACGAGAAACTTGCCGGCCTCGCCGAGCTGGCCCGTGCGAAAGTAGTTTGTGAAGATGCTGCCCACGGGGTCGGCCAGCACAACCCTGACGCCCGGGTTGTGCTGCTTGAGGAAGCGACCGGTGCCCGAGATGGTGCCGCCGGTGGACCCGGCTGCCACAAAGTGGGTCACGGACCCGCTCGTGGCCTCCCAAATCTCGGGGCCAAGCGTGAGAAAGTGGCCCTCGGGGTTGTCCTGCGACTCGTACTGGTTGACGTCAAAGTAGCGCTCCGGGTCCTCGAGCGCCTTGAGGCGCGCGATCTCCATGTAGTGGTCCGGCTCGCCCTCCTTGGCGCTGTCCGGCGAGACCACGAGCTGCGCGCCGTACGCGCGGATGGCGTCCATCTTCTCCTTGCTGCACTTGGGGCTGGTCGTGATGATGCACTTGTACCCGCGCATGGCGCACATCATCGCGGTGGAGGCCCCCGTGTTGCCGCTCGAGGCGGCCACCACGGTCATGCCGGGCCGCAGGCGCTTCTCGCGCTCGGCCTTGTTGAAAATATTTTGCACGATGCGGTCCTTGATGGAGAAGCCTGGGTTGAACATTTCGCACTTGGCGAACACGCGCACGTGCGGGTTCTTGCGGTCATAGACCATGTGCGTCAGCTCGACCAGCGGGGTCTCGCCCACGAATTCTGCATATCTTTCGCCGAGCAGGGTTTTCGGGGTTTCTGTCTCTGGGCCGCCGCGGGCCATGTTGAGCCCGGCCAGCGGCTTTTGCGCCTCTGGCGACACGACATAGTTTTCCGTCTCCGGGTTGACCTCGGACCGCTGTGCGGCCGCGGCGGCCTTGCGAATCGCCTGCTTCTTGAACGGCTTCTCCATCCTGGTCCCAGTCAGTCAGTCAGTCAGACAGCGTCTTGGCGCGAGACCGTCGTCGCGAGAAGAGCGCTCGAGCTGCGCGTCAACCGTGCACGGCACTGGCCGCCAGGTGCCTGGTCACGCGTTCGGTGTCTGCCGCCATCTTTCAATGTTCTGCTCCTTCCGGTCAGCCTCCTTTCCAAAAACCAACAACAAAAAACAAGGCGAAAAAACAAAAAAAACAAGGCAAAAAAAAACAAAAAAAAACAAAAAACAAAGGCAAAAAAAAAGGCAAAAAAAACAAAAAAAAACAACAAATTCATTCAACAACAACAACTTGAACAACGACGACGACGACGACGAAGGCCGCAAGGCGCGCCGGTCGATCGATCCCCATCCCCCGCCCGCCCGCTCTCGTGCAAGCCCGGCAGCCTGCAGGCTCGCACGGTAGCAAGCAAGGCCAGGTGATCGCTCGCTCGCCCAGGCCTCCTCCCGAACTCGCAGCGAGCGAGTCCGTCGTTTCTGGGCCTGCGCGCCGTGAGGAGCGGGCCGCCGTTGAGAGGCGCGCGGGCGGCGCGTCGCCAGCCAGCCACTCCGCTCTCTCTCTCTGGCGCCGGCCGGTGGAGGCGGTTTGGGCCGCGTCAGCTCGGTCGAATCCACCTCCTCCCTTCCTCGGAGGCAGGCCGCCAGCCGGCCAGTGAGAGCCACAAGCCAGCAACCAGCAACCAGCAAGCGAGCAGGAGGGGAGAGGAGAGCCTGCACGGCTCGGCTGCTCCTGCTCCTGCTCCTGCTCCTGCTGCTGTGCTGCATGGTTCGGGCAAGATGGCGCCCCTCCTGCCGCCGCGAGGAAGTGAGGAGGCACGCAAGCAAGCAAGCAGGGCAGGCAGGCAAGGGAGGGTGGGAGCCGACGGCGCTTGGGCCGGTTTGTCGGTTCCGGCGCCTTGTTTCGCGCCGCTTTCGCCGTTCTCTCTCTCGCGCACCACGCGCCCCTCTCTGTTCCACCTCCCATGCGAAGCAGCGTAAAACAGAGGGGCATTCCCGCTGCTTGGCGCCCAGAACCGCCCCGCTATCCATTCGCTGTGTCCGGTGGGTTGGGTGGACGACGGTTACCGGAACCGGAAAGGGGCGGCAGGGGAGGTGGCGGAGCGTGCGCGGGGTCTGTAGGAGAGGCGCGCGGAGGGGAGCGGGTGGCGAGCGCACGGGAACGGCGCGCGTGGGAATGGATCTTGGGAGGGGGAACCAAAACTGGGGCGCATACGCCGGGTCGGTATTATTCCCCAGCGCTGTGAGGGGAGACGGAGGTGTGCGAGAGAAGCTGCCTGCTTTGTGAGGGCAGGGAGGCCGCCAGGGAGGCCGCCAGGGAGGCCTGTGCGTTTGGCCGCGCCACTGTGCAGGGAGGGCGTCTGGTGGAACCGCCGTTGGATCCTCCCTTCTTGGATCCCCTCCCCCTGCAGTCCACTTGGCGTGCCACAGGGAGCCAGTCAATTCACACGCCACCAACGCCAGCAGCGAAATAAATAGCCAACTGCGTACCTACCCAACCTAGCTCTAGCTAGAGAGGTACTCCTCCCTGCTACTCTACTCGCTACTCTACTCTGGGTACTCTATCTACTCTACCTACGTACAGATTCCCGGCCCTCCCTCCGTGCATGAAACGGCCAGGGAGGGACGCTGGAACGGGGCTCTTTGTTCCTTCGGTGTTTCCTGCGGGCCCTCAAGAGCTAGCTCGTGTTTCTCAAGAGGTGATACGCTTGGAGGCGGGTCGTTCGCGGGAACGCGGGCGCACCAGGCTGCGGGGCGTTCGTGGGAACGCAGTGTGACCGTTGACCCAAGGAAGGAAGGAAGGGAAAACGACGTGAAGAAAAAAAACGGAAGAGCAGACTGTCGAATTGCGGCCCCGCGGCTCCAGGCGCTGCTGTGGCTCCTGGCGCTGTGCTCGCTCGGCCCGCAGAGCTCGCTCGAGCCGCATTGCTCGCTCGGTCCATCCGCTGTGGTCGCTCGGTCCAACCCGCAGAGGTCGCTCGGTCCATCCGCAGTGATCGCTCGGTCCATCCGCTGTGGTCGCTCGGTCCAATCCGCAGTCGTCGCTCGGTCCAATCCGCAGTGGTCGCTCGAGACGCAGTCGTCGCCCCAGCCGTCCCCAGCGCCCGCAGCGACTTTGCGGAATGCTGCGGCGGCGGTCGAGGTCGCCGGCCAGCAGCGCCGACGGGGCGAGAAAGGTCCCAACGATGCCCTCACCGACCTGGTCCTCCGAGGATGACGCGTACTCGGCCGGGCGGCTGGAAGAAGGTGCGTCAGACGGATTCTCAGAAGACGAGGTGGAGCGCGGCGCGCACCAAGGCCGAGACCGCAGGGCCCGGTCAAGCGACGACGAGGCAATACACGGGCAGAGCGGCACCTCGCGCCGGCCCGACTACGCCTCCGACTACTCGGCCGGCCCCCTGTCCCCAGACTTTAGCGAAGCAGAATCAGAGGACGAGGCCGCCGGATCCAAAGCAAGCTCAAGCTCTGCAGAGAGCGCGTCCGAGAGCGACGCGAGCAAGTCCTCGGCATCGAGCCGCAGCGGACGCCACCACAGGAAAGGCAGTGCGCAGACGCCCAGCGGAAAAGGGAAAGGAAAGAAAGCCAACAAGCCAGACCTCGCCCAAGAGATCTGCAAGACCATCCGAGAGCAGGCGAGGAACGGCAAGGACGTGATGCGGCTCGTCAAGGAAAAGTTCCAGAGCACCGACAAGGACGGCAACGGGCACATCGACGCAGAAGAGTTTCGCATTCTCCTCAAAGCCATCCTGGGCGGGCGCCACGTCTCCGGCGAGGACGCGGGCGAGCTCCTCAAGCAGTTCAAGATCGACGTGAACGGGAACGGGCGCGTCTCATACGACGAGTTTGTGAGCTTCGTCTCGCTAGACCGCGCCGCAGTCGGCGCCGCAGCGGTCAAGCTCCGCAAGGCGCTCTTGAAGCAGCTCAAGAAAGACAAGGGCTCGGTGGCTGCCACGTTCGGCCGATACTGCAACGCCAAGCGAAACGTGATCGGCGCGCCAGAGTTCCAGGCCTTGGCCGCTAGCTTTGACGACACCGGGACGCGCGTGATGACCGAAGGCGAGCTCGCCGGGCTCATGGCCATGATTGACGCCCAAGGCAAGGGCGAGGTGGACTTGAGCGACTTTCAGCTCTTTCTCGAAGGCACCGGGGTCCCAGGCCATGGCCAATCAAACGGCCACCGCAGCAGCGGGCGGAAAGGCGCCGCGAACGGCGCGCCGCGAACCGAGGAGGAGCAGAAAGCGCAGGACGGCTCCGCCGGCGACGACTTTGCCGTGGTGGATCTCCGCCTGGGGCTGCGAAGCAAGCCGAAAGAAGAGGAAGAGCTACTCGCGCAGGGCTACACGCGGCTGACCTCCAATCTGAACGACCGCGGCCGCGGGAGCTGCGTGCACCTCTTCGTCAAGCGCGCAAACGCGCACACCTTTGGCGGGGATGACCAAGCCTTCAAGCGCTCGCGAGTCACCGACGTGGCGCTCTCGCGGAGCAACAAGGACGTCTCGCTGCTGACGCTGGGCTACCAGTGCGTGCAGCCGTACCAGACCAATCAGGGGGCCTGGTTTACGCGCAAGCAGTACCTCTGGTTCCGCCGCAACGCGGACGACAAGTTCCCGATCATGGACATTGCCGTCACGGCGGGCAGGTCCAAAGACCTGGCCAGCAAACTGTGGACGCCGCCCTTTCGTGGCTACAAGCGCATCGAGGGCGACCTGAACGCGGGCAACCGCGGGAGCCAAGTCTTCCTTTGGTACTACAAGCACAACTTTCAAGGCGAGCAGGCCGAGAACGGGGCGCGCCAAGAACTCGTGCGCCTCGTGCGCGACAAGCCCCGGTCCGCAGCGGCGCGCGAGGGCCACGACGGGGAGCCCCGGCGAGGACGACCTCGACATCGACAAGCTCTGGGAGCGCTTTGATCGCCAGGACCGCGGCTGGGTCTCGCGCGCGCGGGCGCGCACGCTCCT
>BLSG01000449.1:75429-89907 GCA_012862495.1 Thraustochytrium aureum | reverse complement strand
AGTAGGCGGGAGGTTCTCGGGCCGGACGCGGTTGCTTTTTTGGTTTGGCTTCGAAAACGGCAGCGTACCTCGCCATGCGTGTCTTCAGGTGCGTTGCCGCAGTGGCAGCAGTTCTGGCAGCCGGCGCCGTGCCCGCTGCAGCGCTGGGCAGCGCTGAGCTTGCCGAGCAAGGAGCTGAGGCGCCGCTCTTGAAGGGCGCCTCGTTCTCGCCCAGTGACGGGTACGTCGGCTTTGGCGCTTTGCTTGTCGAACTCACCGTGGCCTCGCGCCATTTTGACCCCGTGAAGCGAGAATTTGCGTCCCGCTCTCCGCTGCGGCTTGAGGAGGAGGTCGCTCTGGAGCGGCGCAAGATCGAATTTGCGCAGCACCTGCGCAAGAGCTTTCGAGCGAGGCATCCCGAGCTTGCCGCGCAGAGCTCCGTCCCATTTGAGGAGGAGCTCAAACGGCTCCCTTACTTTGTCTCTGCAGACGTGGCGCGCATCTTACGCGCGGAAGGCTATGACGTCCCGCTTTCGAGCGCCTGGCTCCGTGACGATGCGACTCAAGCATCTGAGGAGCGCCGAAGGGCGCTCAACGATGCACAGGTAATCGAGCGGGAAGCGCACGGCGGGCGAGAATTGTTTGTGCTCCCGATCTATTGCAGCGGAGAGGCAGGCGAGTGCGGCAGAACCGCGCTGTGCTTTGGTGTCTCTCTCGCGATGGACGGACTCAGCATGGAGGAGACCTGCCACTTGCTTGAAAAGGTGCAACAGGTTGCCGACGGGGCTTGGACCCTCGACGACTGGCTGCGCGAGCTGCCCGAGTTCATGTCGATCGTCAAAGACCTCGACTCGATCGCGGGCATAATCGAATTGAACAAGTGCGGAGAAGCGGCGGGAGCTTTTGCCGCGTACAGCAAGTACAAGGAGCAAGCCGTGTTCTACTATCCCAAGGCTATGTGCGACGCTCAGCCACCGATGCGCGGCTGCTTGTACCAACTCTCGACGGTGCTTACGGTCGCGCTTACCAAGCCGGTCGTCGGGCTTCTTCCCGAGGACGTCCGAGACGTCATCACCGAGATCAGGTTGCTCATGACGTCGCTCTACCTCGACATTCCAGCAATCTGCTTCCAGCTCTCCAAGGTCGGGCTCCTCTCTGGGTCTGTGACAAGCTTCCTCGACCGCTGGGAGAGCCTCTTTGACGTAGCTAGGAACCCAGACGGCAGCCCGGGCACGGGCACAAAGCTCGAGGTCCTCCTGGAAGTCCTCGCCCGGCTCACGCGCTACGCAATCCTCAAAGACTACTTTCCGACCGTGCCGCGGGGCTGCGCTCCTTTGTTGGGCAGCGCGGGGCAAGCCATCTACAAAGGCTTGTTCCGGGACGGCGCTAGCATCGAGGCTGCGCCAACCGTGGTTTGCAGAGCTCTCGGCCCAAGTGCAACGCAGGACTGCCTCACAGGGCTTCTGCGCAACATTGACCAAGTGGACTGGATTGCAGAGGCTCTCGGAAATGGCCACCTGCACAAGCTCACCGAGAAGGTCCTTCCTTCGCTCTGCAAGGCCATATCCAACTTTGGGCTCTTCTCCATGGAGACGCTCTTCTCCCAGCTCCCCGTGCTCCTTCGACTCTACAGCGACCTCGACCTTGGCCTCCTGGACAGCATCCTACCAGGAGTGCACAGCACGGTAGTCGCGTGCGGGAACGAGTTTGCCCAGCTCGTCGAGGAGATCGACGCCGCGCTTGACACAGGCTCGCCCCTCGACATGATTCGAGTGGTGTGCGGCGACAAGGTGAGCGGCAGCAAGTGCATGACGCGCCTCTCTGACGGCCTCGACCAGCTCTCGTTCGCACGAGAAGCCATTGGCAAAGGCACATTGCGGGCCGTCATCACCGAGACGATCCCAGGCGCGTGCGCAATTACGCGCCGCTTGATCGACTTGGACAGGCCGGACGGACAGCTCGGCAACTCGCTGAATGCGGCAAACATCGTGCGCCAAATCCCCGATCTTGTCCAGTGGTACCAAGATCTGTCCCAAATAGCAGCCTTCAAGTCGTACGTGCCTGCGTGGCCGGCCTCCAGCTGCCCAGAGGCCACAGTGGGCCAGCTCGCCGCGGACATTGCGTATGGGATCGACAACACAGCTTTCCTCCCGCAGCAACTTTGCAAGGTCGCTGACAGGGGCCCCACGACGTGCCTCCTCGCGATTGGTCGAGCCCTCGACGAGAACGCACTCATCAAGCCGCTCTTCGCAGACAATGTCGCGAAAGCCGGCCCCTATGAGACGTTCCGGACTATTTTTCAGGAGCTGCTCCCCAAAGTGTGCCAAGCCGTAGACGGGACCTCGATTGACGCGGGCGACCTCGTCCGGGCGCTCCCGACGATCATCACGGCCGTCGGCGCGCTCGACATTGTCCCGCTGCAAAACGAGATGCCCCAAGTCCACGCGTTTTTCAAGAGCCAGTCCTGCTCGACGCAAATGGCAAAGTTTGCGGCTTGGGTTGCCGACATCATCGACGGCAAGGACACCAACACCTTGAGCCGCATCTGCTCCCGTGTCAGCCACAACAGCTGTCTCGTGCGCCTGTCGCGCGCCATTGACACGGTCTCCTTCATCCGCGAGCAGATTGGAGCCGGCTCACTCGAGCATGTGGTGGACGGCATCATCCCGCAAGTATGCACGTCCATCGTCACAGCAACCGGCGAATTTAGCGTGGAGAATCTCGTCAGCCGACTCCCGGACCTTTTGCTTCTTGTAGACGCGCTGGCGCGGCGCCCTGCCGCGCTGCAAGACCGCCGGCTTGCTGGGTCAGCATCTGCTTCGCTGTACCCGCTTCAAGCCTACATTCCTCGCATACCGGTCGACCTCCACTGTCGCAACGCGTTTCAGGCCATGGCGCAAGAGTTTACCGAATTCGCCTTTGTCGAGTCGTATTCGTTTTCGGAGCTCATCCGCGAGATCTGTGTGCGCTGGCCGCAGCTCGACTACCCACGATGCCTCGTCGAGCTTGGCGACGCCTTTGACGACGTCGAACTCATTCGAGCGCAGCTAGGGGGGCGCGGCGTCATCCAGACTGTTGCCACCACGCTACTCCCGAGCGCATGCCAGCTGCTGAGCCCAGACTCGAGTCTCGTGGACTGGAACTCGACCGGGATCATAGAGTCGCTCCCGACAATTCTCGATTGGTACGCCAGCCTGCAGCCGATGGCCCCGAGCTTTGTTCAGGGCTACCTACCAAAGTTTCCAAAAGAGCAGTGCTCGGACGACGTCGTTGCCAACTTCCAGCGCCTAATCAGCTTCGCCACCGCGACCGAGTCGATTCAAGCCTCGCGTGTTCTCGACGCAGTTTGCCTGCAGGCCTCAGACGCAGAGCGCGGGTGCATCGTTGCCCTGGGTGACTCCATTGACGAGCAGCCTGCCCTGCTCTCTGCGCTTGGGCTTCGCAAAGGCTTTTTGCAGTCGCTCATCACCGTGGACATCCCGCGAGCGTGCTCGATCATTGGCGACGCGTTCGACAATATTCACTACGCGAGCATGATCGAAAACATCCCTGAAATCCTCCGCATCATCACGTCGCTTCGCGCCAACATGCCAGAGTTCCTCCGCGGCTATTTGCCGGTGATCCCGCACGCGCAGTGCGACGACAGGTACAACTCGACCAGCGCCAAGTTTGCGAAAACCTTGCGGGTCGGCGGCCCTGGCCAAATTCCCGGGGTTTTGTGCGGGCTTGAGCCGGCGGAGACAGAGTGCCTTGCTCTGCTGGGCGACGCGATGGATGGGGTAGAAATCTTTGTGGAGCTCATCGGGGGTCGTGGCCTCGTTCGGTACGCATTGCAGGTTGTTTCGGGCTACGCATGCCCACTCTTTCATGAGCTGGAGAATCTCGAAATAGCCGACCTCGCTCGGCAGCTCCCCCACGCACTGGAGATTGTCAACACGCTTCACACCAACTTTACGCTGCTGCGCGAGTATATCCCAGGTGTGCCAGCGTCGTGCATGAATGAGGTTGGTCGACTCAGCGACTCGCTCGCGAAAGCCGCCGAGCTCGGGGCAAACTCCGCGACGAGTCCAGAGGAGGCCATGACACACGCTCTCTGTAAGGAGACTGACGCGAGCGTCAAAACCTGCATGGCGGAGTTTGGTGGCAGCCTGGAGAAGGTGCAGTGGATCGCGGACATGGTGCCTGGGACCCACTCGCTCGCGTTGGACCTGGTCAAGCTCCTTCCTTTGGTATGCTCGCTGGTTTTCGATGTCGCCTCCGCGGCTTCGCAGGACTTTACAAACCCGGACGTCATCCTGACCTATTTGCCCGTCCTCGTGTCGCTCTTGGACGGGTTGAAGGAGATCGAGTTCGTGCAGCCGTTCATCCCGCCGATTTCAGAAAGCTGCATGGGTGGTTTCCACACTCTTGCTGCAAGCCTCTCAGCGCGTGGCGTTGCTGGTGTCCCAGGAGCGCTCTGCGATATGCCCGACGGAACCAACGAGTGTCTACGCAAGGTTGGGCAGGACGTGGCTGGAATGACGGTGTACTCGGGGCTGGTCCCAGCGGGCATTGTGGACGAGGTGCTGGACACGCTGCCAACCGCTTGCCGACTGGTTAGCGAACTCGGCGACTTTGACTATGCTTCAATTGTTTCCAGCATCCCCAGCCTGCTGGACCTTTTGCACGAGCTGAACACGATAGACGCGCTGAAGGCGTACGTGCCCGACATCTCAATCGCTTGCTCGGCAACGTACAAGACCTCACTGGTCCCGCGGTTCGAAAAAAATGGCCTCGCTGGGCTGCCGCACGCTGTTTGCGGAATCACCTCGCCTGAGAAAGCGTGCATCCGGGAGCTCGTAGCGAGCGTCATGGGCATCCCAATGATTGCCGAGCTCGCCTCATCGCAGCTTGGCGCAGCGTCGGCTTCGGAATCAGCCTCGGTTGTATCGGTGGTCGACGTGGTGTTTGAGGCGCTTCCAGGTGCCTGTCTTGTCGTCGACAGCCTGTACGAAAGCAGCTCTGCGCTCTCTATCGCGGACAACGTGTTCCTTTTGATCCCGCATGTCCTCGACCTCTTGGATGAGCTGTCGAGTTTCAAGATTCTCGACGATTATGTGCCGCGAGTGAGTGCCAATTGTGCGGACGAGTTCAGAGCATTTGTGGCGCCCTCTGGAGCCTTGTTCAAAGAGGACAACCTCGCCATGCTCCCGAGAACCATGTGCACAGCGCTCTTGCAAGACCATCTCAAGGTGCCAAACTGCTTTGTCGAACTCGCCGCCGAGGTCGACACTCTTGCGTTCATCTCGCCGGATATGCGCACCAAGCCCCTTGTCGAGGCGCTCGCCTCGATTTTGCCGACGGCTTGCCAGGTCATTGAGCGCGTCATTCAGCCACCCGACGGGGCCATAGACTTTGAGGCCGTGTTTGACGTCGTTCCGGAGATTGGGAGCATCTACAAACAGCTCCGCGACGGTCTTCCAGTGGCGCTGCGCGACCTTGCCCCTCCTTTCCCGGCGGAAGAGTGCAAAGAGGCCACCTTGCTTTCCATCTCCACCAAAATCAAGCAAGCAGTCCTCGGAGAGGGCGAAGTGGATATTCCTGGGCTGCTCTGTACAGGACTGAACGCCGCCGACAAGACCTGCATTGGGGCGCTCTCGGACGCAATCGACCAAGTTGCGCTCGTTCGCGAGATGCTTGGCCGCCCGGGCCTCCTGAAGGAGATCATTGGCGAGCCGCTCTCTGCTGTGTGCACGCTGCTCGGAACGCCGCCAGCGGATGGGGAGGTGGACGCGACCTCCCTGCTCGCCCATATTGACACGGTTTTGCACATTGTGGATCGAGTGCACGCACTTGCCCCGGACTTTGCAGCTGAATACCTCCCTGTCGTGCCTGGCGGGGACTGCAAGTCGGACGCGTTTCCGCACATCTCGCTCGTACTGTCGAATTTTTCAGTTTCGGCGCTTTGCGACCGGGACGCTGCCCGGGGACTCACCTCCCTCGACATCGAGTGCCTGGCCCTGCTCGGCGACGCGATCGAGGAGACTCCGTCGCTTTCAAAGCTCTTGTATGGGGACGAGGCGACTGCAGCAGCAGCGCACGCCCAAGCAGGCCACCAGAGCTTGCTGCGCCTCCTGGTCCACGCCCTCGACGATATAGTTTGCCCTGCGTTTGACGAGCTGGGCGAGATTTCGTACCAAGGGATTGTCGCTCAGCTCCCACGCACGTTTGCCCTCATTGACGCGCTGTGGGCCTATCCGATGCTGCGCAGCTTCGTGCCGCGCATGCCTGGCACCTGCTTGGACAGCGTGGAGGATCTCGCCGCAAAACTCAACAATCCAGCGCTTGGTGTAAGCGCTGTGTTGTGCCAGATGGGCGACAGTACAAGACAGTGCGCCTTTGACTTTGCGGAGAGCGTGCAGGCAACTTCGTGGGCTGCAGGCGTCGTCCCCGACGCGAAGGGCCTCGTGGCAGCCACGTTTGAGGTTATCCCAGCGGTGTGCCTCGTTTTGGGCGACCAGGGCACGTTTGAGCCGGCCCAGCTCCTGACCTACGTGCCAGCAGTGATCGACCTGTTCTTCGAGATCGATCAAGTTGCGCTCACGGCAGGGTTGTACAAGGTGGACATAGGTGACACATGCAGAGGTCGCGTGAAGGAGCTCGGCACTCGCCTTGGGCAGCTCAGCGACCTTGGTCTCGTCCCTGCGGAGCTGTGCGCCTCGTCGCTCGCAACATTCGAGTGTCTGAGCCTCGTAGGTGACAACGTCGAAACCCTCCCCGTGCTGGTAGACATGCTCCCGCGCGGCGTAGTGCGAAATCTGATTGGTATCCTGCGCAACGTGGCCTGCCCCGCACTAGGCGAGATCCTCGAGCTGGACATGCTCGCTTTCATCAAGACCATCCCCGACCTCGTTCACGTGATCGGGCAGCTCGCGCAGATCGACTTCCTCGAGCCCTACATGCCACAAATCTCGCCAGAGTGCCAGGCTACTTTCGCAGGACCGATCGCGGAAAAGCTCGAATATGGCGCCCGCATCGCGGAGGAGCAGGGGCTCCTGTACCTCTCAACTTCGCTTGACTTTTCAGGGCTGTCTGCGGTGCTCTGTAACTACACGGGGCCCGAAGTGGACTGTTTCGAGCACACCGTCCAGGCTGTGGGCAAAGTGAGCCTCATCGCCAACTTGATCACGAATTCGCTTCCCCTGCAGCCCAACGGGACGCCGTACAGCGTTGATGGCTTGGTTAAGGCTGTCTTTGCGATACGCACGGACGCGTGCACGCTCTTTGACGCAATGGGCTCGCTTGACTTTTCTTCGCTCTTTGGTAGCATGGAGCAAGTGGTCCGCATCGTGTACAACCTGCGAAAAATGCCGGTGCTGCACACGTTGCTGCCGGAGTTTGGGGGCGAGATCTGCGTCAGCGCAGTGGAGAACGTGACAAGCTATGCGGGCGCCCCAGACGCGCTTGCCAAAGTGTGCACCATCAACGAGGCAGAGCGCGGATGCATGCTCCTTATTGCGCGGGAGCTGGACGGCATAAGCGAGGTGCGCCAGGCCTTCATGTTCTTTTCGCGCACGTACAGGGGAAAGTATACCACGATGGAGGCCACCGTACGAACCACCCTGTATGATGTTTTGGACGAGGCGTGCGGGGTGCTTTCCGAGATGGCCCACGGCATTGAAGGGGTTCGCCTTGCTCGACTATTCTCAAACATGCCCGCCTTTATTCAAGCGATGCAACACGCCGCCTCGGTGCCTGTGATCAAGGACATGGTCCCGAAGTTTGGCGGCGAGTGTGCAACAGACCTCCAGGGCTATTTTGCCAAGCATGCGAGCAAGATGACAGACGAAGCGGGCGACATCCTTGTAATGTGCAGGACGAGCCCGAAGGAGCGCGCTTGCGTTCTAGAGTTTGGCGCTGCGCTCGAATCGGTGCCTGGCGTCGCCCAAGCCCTGCCCAAAGGGTTCGTTCCTGCGTTTGTCGACTCGCTTGATGCTGGATGTCAGATTTTCGCAGCGAATGCGGGTGTCGGCCCGGCACTGAACAAGACGGTCTTCCTCGAGACGCTGCTGCCCAAGCTCCTCATCAGCGCCGGAACAATAGCTGGTGTCGACGCGCCGTGCCTGGGCTCCATTCGCAGCAGCGGTGGCAAGCTCTGTAAGGTGGACGATTCCTGCGTCATGCACTACATGGCGAGAATCTCCAACCTGCCTCTTATTGGCAAGTTCGTGCCACTGTCTGCTGGGGACCTCCTCGTCGACCTGTGCGCCGTGCGCGACGGCGACCAATCCATGTCTGTGTTCTTGAGCAAGCACCTTGGCGGGCTGCTTCGCGCAGCCGCAGATGTTCAAGGAGTCGACAACACGTGCGGCACGGCGCTCCGGGGCGTAGGAGCGGATTATGACAAGGGCGGCATGTCCGCCGAGCTGGTTTGCCATGGTCTCCACGTCGAGAGCGAATCGCCAGGCTCGGACTGCGTGGACCAGCTGACATCTAGCCTGGCCAAGGTCCCGATGGCGTCAGCATTCGTGCCTGATGGGCTCGCCGACCTCGTGCACGAGTCTTGCGCCTACTTGGTCGCGGAGGAGCGGGACATCTTCTCGCTTCTGCCGCATCTAGCGACGCTGCTGCACGTCCTGGGCAACCTGTTGGGCCACCCCTCTGACTCTTGCGGACAGCAACTCATCGACGTCACGGCAACGCTCGCCGCCAAGGGCGAGTTCTCGAGCCGCGACTTTTGCAGCGCAGTTGACCAGCAGTGCGTCACAGAAATCGTCCTGTCCCTACGCAAGCTGCCCTTCGTAGGAACGAGCTTGCCGACTGGCCTTGACGAGCTCATTGGGGCGTCCTGCGCGATGGTCACCGACCGCGCGAGCTATGCTGCACTGGTCTCGCACATCCCGACCCTGTTTCACGCAATGGGCAGCATCGTTGTCGGCAACCACGGCAAGGTGAGCGACTTGTGTCGCACCGAAGTAGAGCTGGAGTTCGACCTGAACTCGCGCGGGGGCCGCAACGCCGCCGCCTTTGACGCGCGCAAGATCTGCAACATCGAAGACGTGTGCACAAAGGAGCTCGTCGAATCGATGCAGTCGCTGCCGCTTGTTGGCGAACACGTCCCCGACTCTGTGGTGGATCTCCTGAAGGACGTTTGTGAGATGCAGAAGCACGTTCCAGCCAGCGGCCAACTCAAAATGTCGGACAACGCCACGGACAGCAGCGGACTGGCCTCCTTCCTCCCGAATATCTTGTTGGTTCTGGGTAAAGTGCTCGGGGACAGCGGTTCTAGCAAGCGAGCCTTGCTGTACGGGACCGCAGAGGAGCAGCAAAACTGCGGCAAGAAGATCTCCGACTTTGCCCTCTCCGGCCCGCTCTTCAGCACGCGCGACATGTGCGCTGCCGTCCCGGGTCCTTGCATGGTTCTGGTGGAGGAGATGCTTGGCCGCTTGCCGATCGTGCGCGACTTTGTGCCGAAGCGCTCGGGGGAGATGCTGGCAACTGCGTGCAGCGTCATCAACGCGAAAGGCGACTCGCGAAAGGTTTTGCTCGAGCGCCTCCCGAGCCTGCTGGCTATCGGCGCCAGTGTTCTCGAGCTGGATGACGTCTGCAAGACAGAGTTGGACAACGTGGCCGCCCTCTTCAAGAGCAAAGGCGGGGCCTTGGACGGCGCTCTCCTGTGCGACTCGCTTTCCGGAGACAAGCAGGATTGCCTCGACCAGATCAGCTCAGGGCTCAGCGGGTTGCCTTTCGTCGGGGCTAGCGTCCCGCCGGGCGTAAAGGAGCTCCTTGCTGGCACGTGCGCCCTCATTGACGAAACTGTAACCTTGCGCGAGTACATCGCGCGGGAAGGCCCGCTCTTGTTGCGGACCGCCTCGATGATCGCTGGTGTCAGCCACACGTGCAAGGTGGCCTTCCAAGGCGTAGACCAGGACGACGTGGCGTCTGCTGCAGCACTCTGCTCGGGCGTTGGGCCGCCGTGCTTGGGCGAGCTGTCCCAGGGTCTTAGCACGGTCCCTCTAGTGGGCGAGTACTTCCCGGGCGGTTTGGACTTGCTCTTTGATGGCGTATGCGCGTTTGTCGAGGGCTACGAAGGCTGGGTCCAGTTTGCTCGCGATACGCTCCCGCAGCTGGCCGCCGTGGTGGGCAAGTCGCTCACGAACAGCGATGTTTGCGCATACCAGCTTCAGTCGTTTGGGGTGGCCTCGTTCCGCGCCGGCGCGATCGACGTGGAGTCACTCTGCCGCATCCAGCCGACTTGCCGCGACACGCTGCTTGAAAGCCTAACGGAGCTGCCGTTTTGGGGGCCGTTTCTGCCAACCGCGACTCGCGACATGGTTGTCGGGGTTTGCAGAATTCACGACGAAGAGAACTCGGCGACAGTGGGGCACACCGAGGCGCACAAGATCCGCCACTTCCTGGCTGGCAACCTTGTGGTTGTCGTGGAGTTTGTGGAGAATTTGGTGCCTTTGCGCGAAGCCTGCCACAGCGACCTTGTCTCCAGCATCGAAGCCATGAGAGTCGAGCTTGAGCTGCACGATAGATTTGACCCGCTGGCGGCGGTGTGCAAAAAGGTGAGCGAGGGCTGTCTCGCCGACTTTGTGGCCGGGTATCGCGCCCTTCCGCTGTTCAGCCAGCTCGTTCCCAAGGACGCCGACGTGCTCGTGACGCTCAGCTGCCCGCTCGCGCAACTCCCTGACAGCAAGTCGGTCATTGAAGCGATGTTCCGCGACGGAGGTTTCCTTGACCAGCTCGGTCCGCAACTCCCCACATTGGCGTCATTCTCGGCGGGTACTCCGGAGTGCCTCGCCAAAGTGCAAGATGCTGCGTCAGACCCGCGAGCGGGCTCCGCAGGGTCTTGGAGGTTCCTCTTCGGCTGCGTTGTGGGCGAGTTGTGTATGGCGCAAGTATTTGATGGGTTGCTCAAGCTCCCCCTGGTTGATCAAGTGGTTAGCTCGCTCGAGGAGAGCGACCAGAAAGTACTGCACGCGGTTCGCAGTATGGTTGTCGACCAGCCATGCGAGGAGGGCGGCGATGGGCCGCGCCAGACCGATTCGCCTTCAGCGGGTGCCAGGGGCGCCGACTCGGCCGCCTCGGGCGGGCGTGCCGGGTTGATTGCTGGCGTCGTCGTTGGCGCGCTTGTTCTGCTAACAGCAATTGCCATGGCGGCGAAGCTGTACCTGCGCCCCGCCAAGCTGCCAAACTCTCTCTCCGTCTACCAGGATGACGACGAAGCCACAGACGGGCTGGGTAGCCCCTTGAGCCCCGGCACGAGCCAAGCGATCGTCTCGCGCGCCCCGTATGACGACGGCTTTGACAAACTCTTTCCAGGCACTTCGGACCAGACAGAGAGCGCAAAAAGGACACCCGCGGCAAGCGCTCAAGTTCAAAGCTTAGCCCGAAGAGCGTAGCGCCGGACCAGCGACGCAAACGGGGCGGCAAGGGAGGCGCAGAGGCCGCTAGCGCGCAGACCCTCGCCCTGGGACAGTAGCTCGGAATCGGAACAAAATCAGCAACACATTCAAGTTCTCATGACAACCTACTACCTACCTACCCTCGCCAGCCATCGTGATACTCGAGTACTCATCACTAATGATCAAAATGCGCGCTCGTTGGAGCGACGCGAAGTGGTCGGCTGTCCCGATTATGTCAAGTGCACGTCCTCCTTGGCTTGTCGCGCGGCCCGCGTCGCTGCCATCGCGGCCTCGACGGCAGCTTGCGGCGTCGTGGCGATCGCGCCAGCCTGGCGAGATGCAAAGGTTGCGCTCCCGCGCACATGGACACTCTTGAAGCTGGCGTCATCTTGCGAAGAAAGCGCCGATGGCGCCGAGCCGTTGCTGGAGACGTCCGAGGTGTCGTCGATCTCGTCGACGAGTTTCGCCGCCGGAAAGGCTCCAACGCCTTCAAGTAAGAACTCGTCGACGCCGGGCAGGAGCGCACGCGTTGCGACGGCCTTGCTTGCCGCCGAGTCGGTTTGGCGCCGCATAGCCGCCGAGCTCCCGGTGAAGGACGAGGCGGGCTTGTTGGAGTTTGCGGATGTGGCCAGACGCTTTGCCCCTGAAGACGCTGAGGCTGCTGTTGCGCTCCTGCTTTCCATTGAAAACGCATCGTGACCCTTGCTCCCAGGAGGACGCTTTGTGCGGCTCAATGCCGATGCCTTTCGATCGTCTCGCACGGCAAGCGCGCTTGCGCCTGTAGCGCTCCCAAAGCTGGGCGCACCAGCGCTTGCCTTTGCGGACAGACGCGCAGGAGTCTGCGAGGAACGCCGAGGGGGGATCAAGTGCACCTCGCCGCGCTCGGCATCTACGAAGCTGGCAGCTGGCACAGCGCTTGATGAGCTAGCGGTGCCGTCGTCCTGCGGGGACAGACGGCCCGCGCGGACCCCCTTGGCAAAGCGCGGCGCCGCGACGGTGGCGGCCTCCTGGCGTTCGGCGCCAGCGCTGAAAAGTTCCGAGTTGAGCAGAGCGTGCGCTGCGGCAACGACGACAAGCAGTATCAGGCTTGCGACATTGAAGCCAACCTGAACGCGCCCAAGCGCTTCTTTAGCGCCTTGGTCGAGGACAGAGTGCTCGAGGCCAAAAAGCACCGGGGCGAACGCGTTGAGAATGGCCAGTTGAGAGACAAGCAGAGCAACTTTGTTACTGCTCGCAGACTTGAACGGCCAGACCCAGAGCACCATTCCACTGTACGCAGAGGCTGCGACGAGCATTGCTGCGGGCTGGAGCGGCCGCGGGTACAACACGAGCCCGACCACGACGCCTCTGATAACTGCAAGAGCGAACTGCACGATCCAGAACCGGTCGACAGCAAGGCGAAACGCCCGCCGCAAGGGGGCTTGCCCGGGTTCGGAGCGATGGCGCGCGGCTGCGACGGCCCAGACGATGACCAGGGTGGTCACGACGCCGCCAAGGAGGCAAACGAAGAGGCGCTCGAGGTTGCAACCGCGGATGGCCTCGCCTTGCGCGATGAACATGACGTAAAAGGCGTACATCGAAAACAGGACCAGCGGGAACGTTGCGATATAGATGACTGTGTGGAGCACGGCAGCAGCGACGTTGGCAGGGGCTTGCGAAGCGGGCCGCTGCATGCCGAGGCCAAACGTACGGAGCAGGCTCACTGCCACCGAACCTGCGGCGACCAAGACGACGCCCAAAAGGCAGCTCAGCAGAATACGCCGCGGCGCAATATTGAGCGTTTCAGCGAACCGCGCTAGGCCATGGCCGTGCGTGTCTCCGTATTTTGCCAGGTCTAGGGCCGCTTCCTCGTCTAGCTGGCAGTCTGAAAGGCCGAGGCGGTCGTCGAGGGGCAGCACGGTGAAGACCGACCAGAAGAAGGACATCGAGTAGCCGGTGTACTCTGGTGGAGCGCTAGGAAGGTCCATAAGCGCACCAGCGGCACTCAGCTGGACGAACGTGACGTACTCGAATGCCAAGCCGACCCATTCCGCGTCGCCGAGCAGCCCGGCAACGACAACGCCAATGAGCAGCAAAGTCACAGCGGCGCAGGTTCCGATCAGAGCTGCGGCGCCATCAAACATCTGCGCTGCCGTGCATGCTGCGCCGTTCGAATACGAGCCCCACGGGCAGTCGAGCCCGGATACGACCCTGCCGGTCGGTGACGCGGTCGCCAACGCTCGCTGCGCCGGCGTCGGGGACGTAGTTCTTGTCGCCGGGTCTGGCGTGGGGACAGCTGTCTGAACGCTCGAGTTACTTGGGACAACAACAGCAGAATCCTGCTCCTCCGTTTGCGCAGGCGCCGCGGAGTTTGGCGTCGGCTCAAACGTTTGCCAGGAGACCGCGAGCGTTGGTGAGGCGCTTGGTTTGTGTAGGTTGACAGGCGGCGTATCGCTCGACGCAAGCGGAGCAAGCGCGACGGCCTCTTGGGCGCTGGCCAGCCGCGCGACCACGGCCGCCAGGAGAGCGAGGCGCCTCATCGCGCCCCCACGCCGCTAGCACACCAGCGAGCCGAGTCCTGGCCACCAAGGCCAGCCCCGAGCCGCTCGGGGCCAGGGCGCTCACGCCCAGACCTCCACAACCAGCCCTGAACTAGCCAGGCCAAAACCCAGTTGGAGCGCTCGCCGGCGGCGCCCCACCGCGCGCTGTCCTCTCGCCGATGCGCGCCGAGTCAGGCGAGTGCGAGCGGCGGCCGGCGCGCCGCCACGACCGGCCCAAGCCAGCGGGTACCTCGGCTGCAACGGAGAGCGGCGGGGGCAGGAAAGAAAGGACGAATGCATGCGCGAGCGCGGCGCGATCACAGTCGCAATGCGGCCGGGGAGAGAGCGAGAGTGCGAGCGAGCGCACCGCGCGGGCCCGCGCGCGCAAGCGCACGCTAAAACGCACGCTACTGAGCACGGCACACGCAACAACGCACGCTACAACGTACGTGGCACGTTCGCTCCACACGAAGCCGCGTTGAGGGCCTGTCACCTTGCAGCTGTGGGGTGCGGGGCTGAAACGATACGCATTTAGCCGGCTGTGAGAAACTCACTTCAACGCGTAACATGGGTGGGCGCTCGTTACGCGC
>BLSG01000439.1:0-10614 GCA_012862495.1 Thraustochytrium aureum | reverse complement strand
TTTTGCACTGCGCAGGCTGGCAGACGCTGCACGTTCCTGGAGCGCGTTCCATCACTGGGCGCAGGCCACCGGCCACAGGCCACAGGGTATTCTTGTGCGCTCCGGAGCGCGCAGGGCGAGCAGGATGTGCCGCCGGTCAGGAAAAGCGCGCCCGCACGGCGAGCATGACCCAAACCGCCGAAATGTCGTCCGGGTACGCGAACACGCGCACGCGAAGTGCAAAGTGCGTGTGGTCTGCGCGCGTCCTGATGATGTCGGCTGCAACAGGCGCCGCGAGCAAAGCGCGCAGCATCCTGCGCGGATCGCGGTGCGAGAACATCGTGGGATAGCCTTTGAACGAGTGCCCGTGCGGCACGAAGCGCTTGACGGCGTCCTGAAACTCTTGGTTCCCAAAGAGAACCCCCGTTGCTCGCTCTGTCTCGTAGGCGGCCAAGGCCGGCGTCAGCGCATAGGCCAAGTCGCCGTCCCAGTGCGTGGAGAGTTCTAGAGCCGCCTCGCGCTCTGCCTCCAGCAGGCCTTGCAGCGCCCGCTCGAGCGCGTCGGCAACCGCCCGCTCGTCGAGGGAGGGCGCCTTGAGCACGAGCGGCGGCGAGCGGCCGAGCGGCGCTAAGAGCCTCTCGTCCATCGCCTTCCACTTGAGATCGTCCGCGAGGTCAAAGCTGCAATGGCGCACGCGGTCGTCGAGCTGCTTGTTGGCGTAAAACGAGGTCGCATCAAACATGCAGCCGATCCTCCGGTAGGGGGCCTGCGTGGCGGCCGGCAGCGCTTGTGCACGGTGCGGGTCCTCGACCCGCTCGCCCGTGAGCGACTCCCAAAATACGACGCGCTGGCCGCGCTTGCCGGCGAGCGTGGCGACCCAAACGTGGGCGCGCTCCTGTCCATCTGCGCGGTCCTGCACGGTCCCAACGCAAACGTAGGCGCGCAGCCCGAATCCGAGCAGAAGCGAGCACAAGAGCACGGCGTGGTCCTCGCAGTCGCCCTGCCCCTTGCCGAGGAGCGTGTGTGGGGTGTGCCACACCTCCATGCGGCCGCCGCCCACCACCTCCTCCCTGACATAGGGCAGCAGGCTCACGAAACGCGCCGCGTGCCGCGGCGAGTCGAGCAGCCGGCCCGGCCGCGCCGCATGAAGGAACGAGCAGGCCGGGACGTGCTCGCCCCACTCGTTTTCGGCAAAGATCTTGACGAGGCGGTCCCTAAATGCGGGGTTCGTCTCGACGTATTCTTGCCACCACAGTCGAGCGTATTTGCAAAAGCGCCTGTGCGCGTCCGAGAACTGCGAGGCTTCCAAGCGAAGCGCGGCGTCGACCTCCTCGCGCTCCAAGGCCGCGACGGAGCTCGCTCGAGAGGGGACGAGGTCGAGTCGCAAGTCGAGCATGCCGGCGGCAAGGCGGATTTTGGCGGTTGGCCCGACGCCACTCAGCTCGACGACTACCGAGGCTCCACCGGGGCTCGCGAGGACGCGCCGCCACTCGAGCATGTGCGACGCCACGAGCTCACCGGGGCCGTCGATCTTGCCTGCGTCCACCTTGAGCACCACGAGGTGCAATTTGGGGGGTTGGTGCCGGCCGGCCGCGGCGTCGGTCTTGTCGCGGCCCTGCAGCAAAAGCTGCCGCAGCCCGGCAACCTGGCGCTCGGGGGACGCGGACTCGGCGTCGAGCGAAAAGGAGCGCGAGAGGCGGACTAAGAAGGAGGCGTCAAACTGGGGGTCCGGCGAGCATGGGACTGGCCGGGACTCGAACCGCTGCTTGTCAAACTGCATGCGCAGCACGAGCTTGTGCGTTTCCGTCTCGCCCGCGCAAGCAAACTCGCGGCCACCCAAGACCTTGACGAGAAGGTACTGCTCGCCGGGCGCCATTGCCTGCTTGACCGTCTCGAATAGAGTGGGCTTGGCGTCCGGGGCGGCCACGTCCTTTTGAGTCTCGAGCGACCGGATCACCTCTTCAATGATTCGGCGCTCTTTGAGCGTGTCGAACACGTCGCCCTCGCTGGCCGCGCCGTCGTGACCAAACTCGGACACGAACTGCCGGATATCTGCGTACACGTTGTTCTTGCGCAGGTGCGCGTCGATTAGCTCTTTGAGCGACGCCACTTTAGCGGCGCTCATCAGCTCTGGCTCGCTGGTGCGAGCCTGCTGTGCCGTGAGCCGCCTCAGAGCGGCCATCCGCGTGTCCTGCGGGGCCGCGTCGCGGACCCCATCAGGCGCTTCGAGCCCAGCGTCCTCCATCCCCTCACACCTTGAAAAGCGCGCCGCAAGAGCCCCTTGGCAGTCACGGTGGCGGGTTTGGTCCACGTGCGTCAACCACCACGATTCACTCACTCTCGTTCAGGGTCGTTCAGGGTCGTTCAGGGTCGTTCAGGGTCGAGAGTGTCTTGACCAGGTCAAGTCGCTTGCCAACTGGCTTCGAGCGCCTGCGCAACGCTCTGCAGGAAAGACAAGTGCAGCCAGATCGCCTGCGTCGGCCCGGCCGCGAGGCTCGGTTGTTTGCTGTGATGGTCAAAGGCGGGGACGTGGAACGAACGGAACGAACGAATTCGATCATTCAAAAAAAATTGAAATTTTGTTGTTGCTGTGCAGTTGGATGTTGGATCACGGCTGCCCGACCGCTGACGACGAGCATCATTGACTCGCTGTCTCTCTCGTTGCGGGTCGGCTGCGCCGCGTTTCAATTCAAGCTGGTGACTCTTTGGCGCTGGCAGCTAGAACGTCGGCGACGGTGATCTTGGCCGAGTGGAGCGCTCCTTCGAAGAAGCCTGGCCAGCGCTCCGCATACTCGGTGCCAGCCCAGAAAATGCGACCGCACGGCTGGCCGATGGCTGAACCAAGCGATGTCCATGAGCCAGGGGTCGCATAGCCACCGTAGCCGCCACCAGTGTAGACCTCCTGGTTCCAGTCGGCGACGCGAAAAGCAAGCGGCTTTCCGATGCGCTCGTCGCCGTAGAGCTTGACGAGGTCGGCCAGGACGACTTGCTGGCGCTCCTCGTCAGAGGCGAGCTCCTGCCAAGCCAGATACTTGCGGCACACAACAAAGCAGGCCAGGACGCCAGACTTTTTGCGAGGATCAGAGGCATCGGCTACAGTCTCGACAAAGTCCATGTCGCCAACGCACGCCGAGAGCTTGGCTGGCTTCCAGAATGGCTCCTCGTAGACGATTAGAATCTTCGCGCATGTGCCCATCGGGAATTGCTGCAGCACCTTTCTGGTCGGCGCAGGCAAAACCGGATGGAAGGTGATTTTCCGGGCCACAATGGGCGGCATGGCCACAATCACTTGCTTGGCCTCGAAGAGCTTTCCTTGGTCGAGCAAGTCCTTGCCACAGCATGAGACCAGAACCCTGTCGGCCTCTTGCACCACTACCTGCACCGGGCTCGAGAGGTGGACGCGGGACGCCCCAACAAACTCCAAGAGCCGGCCCGGGATTTGCTTGGCTCCGCCGTGGATCAAGTAGCTCTCCGGGCCTTGGTTCTGGCCCGCAACGAGCTGTCCGTAGGCAAAGTTGAGCATGCTCATGGCCCCTGGCTCAGCGGGCCCCAACGGGCCGACGCTGCGAACCATTGCAGAAAAGTAAAAGGCGCCGAACTCGGTCGTCGTGTTCTCCGCGATCCAGGAGGCCGCTGTCTTTTGGTCCAGCTCATGGGCCAGGTCGCAGTCGTCATGAAGGGTGGTGTCTGGGGAGAGCTTGGACGCCAGCTTCTTCAGCTTGGCCCACGCTTGCGCGATGTCTGCGAGCTCTTCAAAGTGCAGCTCAGGAAGCTTGCCGGTCACGGGGTCCGCCAGGCCAAAGTTGATGTCGCCGTTGAACTCGAGGCGCTTCCCCTTCCAGTACATGGCAGCCCTACCTTGGAGAACGTCGAACACCTCGATGCCGAGCTCTTTGACGAGGTCCAGCATGCCATGCTGCGTCGGGCCGAGCCACTGCCCACCATAGTCCACCGTCACGGACTCGCCGTTCACTTCAAGATCTTCTCCCCACATGCGCCCTCCGATGCGGTCCCTGGCTTCCACCACTTGCACGTCCTTGCCCGCTTTCAGGAGTTCCCTGGCCGCCGCCAAGCCTGCCAGGCCCGCACCTACGACGAGCACGTCGCATTTCACGTCGGCGGGTCGCGGCATCCTGCTCTTTGTCTCTGGTTGTGTTGTTGCTCGTGCTTGTCTTGTCGCCCAAGTAGTTTCGATTGGGATCTGCTGTCGCCCGCGATGTACTTCGGTCTAGCTAGAATACTACCGCTCCTCGATCCAGGTCATCGAAGCCGGCGATTGGCACTCTGCGCGATGCATGCAACCGACACACGTAGACTCCAGGCTCCCAGGAAGCTCAGCGGGGGATTCTACTCCAACAAGATACCCTCTACTTACTCACTTACCCAAGAAGTGCCCTTCAAGGCCCGTCGTTAGCAGTCCAGTGATGAGACGCGGTCGCCTCGGCGAGTTGCCCCACCCACGCCCGAACTCCCAACCAACGACCCACCGTGGCGCCGCTGTCAAGGACGACCGACGCGAGTCTGATGAGCGAGCGACCTGGATCCTGATGAGCCTTCCGAGTCGCTCACTGTACGAAAGCCTTGCGTAAGTAGGTCGGTCGCTTGGGGTTGGAGACTCAGCGACGGGGCGGATCCCCGTGGCCTGCACTACCCGCGTGCACTACCTACAACAGAAGAGGCTCGACGACGAGGCGACCAGCGACCGTTGAGCGAGCGCATCCAGATCTCTTCAGAAACAAGCCGCAAGCCGGGGCCGAAAATGCCGCATTTGGCCGAGCGTCCGCTTTGCGACCGAATTGGACTGCGGCTGAATCATGTCGCTTGCAGTTTGCGCAAGGCGGTGCAGGTTCGGTGGTCGGTGCTGGAAGAGAATCGGCCCTCGGCCAACTTGAAAAAGCTTGCTGCCCAACTTGAAGTGGCAGGAGACCCAGCACCAACGTCTTGACCACTGGCAGTTCATTGGCGGGGATCAACTTGATTGAAACCGAAAAGAAGCCTGTCATCAGTGAGCCTGAGGGAGTGCACGCACATGCTGGCCACGAAGAACCACCTGCACCACTGCTGCTTGGAACTGATCCTGTTGATGCCGGCAGCAGCGACAAGCTTTTTAAAAAAGCACGCTGCCCCGGACCCGGATGGATGCCCGGATGGATGGATGGCCACGGTAAACCCGTTGGATTGCACAACAGCCAGCGGGCCATTGACGGGCACATGTGGCCGAAGGAATAGACAGTGTAGAGTTAGAGTGAGAAAGGTGCAGCCGAGCCTTTTCGCAGGTAGGCTACCGGTACTCCCCAAGCCTCGGCCTGGAACCCCATTCGTTTCCTTGCCTCAAGTCGGCGCGCCTCGCAGGCCGGCACGCATGCCAGAGACTCACCAGGAGCTGAACAGCGCCGAGTTTCGGAACGGTGAGCTGAACAGGAACACATTGTGTCGCACCCCAGCGGCGGCGGCAAAGGCACACCGCAACAGCACAGTCCTTCGCGTGCGCAGTCCTTGCCGTGCAGACTCGATCAACGACGAGCGACAGGTCCAGCAGGTTGTACTCGTGGCAGCTGGCCCGTGCTTCCATTCAGTCAGTTGGCCATGCGCACCGTGATGCAACGCGAACGCCTTTCTCCCTTCAGGCGTGACTCGTGCAAGGAGCAGCAGTTCAGAACGGCATTGGCGCAGCAGCAGCAGCAGCAGGAGCAGCAGCAGCAGCAGCAGCAGGAGCAGCAGCGGTGCGTGGCTCCGACGGCGCCAGTCTGGGCCGTTTGGGCCGCGGAGTGAATCATGGACGAGGAAATGGGCGCCAAGGCGGTCGTGTCCACGGTGATGGCGCAGGAGATGCAGCGAGTGAAGGACGCGACGCACTCGGACGCAACGGCAGTTGTGGCCTTGGGGCAGGAGGGCGCAGAGGGCGAGCATGGCGAAAGCGACAGGCTACTGCCCCCTCATACAGACTCGTTCGGGATTTGGCCTGGGATGGAGCTGGCGCCGCTGGCTGCCGTTGTTAACGACATCGACATGCACATCGAGGGCAGCGACTTCTCGCAGATTTTGCAGATCAGGATGAAGCCCGGCGAGGTGATCACAGCGGAGCCTGGGTCGATGGTCGTGATGAGCGCGGACCTCTCCCCCAGCGTCGACATCGGGAGCTGCGACCAGGGGTGCAAACGCATGTGCTGCGCGGGCGAGTCGATGTTTCGCCTGGTAATAGCGAACAACACCACGCAGACCCAGTACCTTGGCCGTAAGTTTGGCTTGCGACTCGCTTGCCGGGACGACAGACGGCGACGCTGACGTCCATGGGCGGGCTGCGCTCGTGCAGTGTCCCCGAGCAAGCCTGGCAAAATCATCCCGATCGACCTGCGAGAGTTGGACGGGATCACTGTCAAGGCAGGCGCCTTCCTATGCGCCCAGGGCAAGGATTGGTCGGTCAGCCTCAAGATTGTGCGCAACCTCTCAGTCGGGTGCTGCGGTGGGCAGGGCTTTGTGCTCAACAAGCTGCATGGGTCCTCCATGGCCTTTATCAGCGCCAGCGGGACGGTCGAGCGCATTCGGCTCAATGATGGCGAGCAATACCTCGTGGACAACAGCTCCCTCGTGGCCTTCGAGCAGACCGTCAACTATAGCGTGCGCGGGAATGGGTGCTCGCTGCTGTGTTGCTGCGGCGGCATGGGCCTCTTCAACGTGCTCCTCACAGGGCCAGGCACAATCATCATCGAGACCATGCCGATGGAGAAGCTTCGTCGAGCCCTGGGCGGCGGGGGGGGCGGGGCGGGGGCGGCGGCGATGCTGCCAGCTAGCTGCTCGCCAGCCGACGCCGGCAAAAGCGCGGCCATTCTACGATTACATACATACAGAAGAAAGCTTCAGCGAGGTCGAAGAATCGAGAGCCATTCTCCCAACACGATCAATGCTACAGCATTTGCTTTGCTTTGCGGGACTTTCAACTCCCGACGTGTTGGTGTAAACTTTTTTTTCTGTTTGATTTCAAAAGTAGAGGATCTTGCCGCAGGTCTGGCTCTTCGGTGCAAATCTGACAAGGACCGTGGGCGAGCGCGCGGAACGCTGTGAGAGTTCAAGTCCAGAAGAACAGGTTGGCCAACGACTTCGGTCGCTAGGTGATGCTCGGCCATGCGGGCAGCGGATCTCGCATGCCGGCAGTTCCCGGTGCCTTGCTGTTGGTGCCGTTCGACTCGCGTTGTGGTTCAGGGCGTGACAACAGTGAGCAAGTTGGCAAACTCGGTGTTCTCAACGTCGATCTCGATACGTCGCCCGTCCCCAGGGGGAAGGCGCAAGGCGACGCGCTCGAGCTGGACAGCCTTGCCATGGCCTCGCGCGATGCCAAACTGCTTCACCACGACCGCCTCGGCCGTTGCGTACGCGGTTAGACTAACCACGACGAGGTCCTCGGGCGACTCGAGACGGCCGCATTGGCCAGGCGTGGGGTCCTCAAACCAGGTGACCGAGACGGACCCTTCCTTGGAGGGATCACGCGCAAGAGTGAGCTCGCGCACCCTCGAGTCTGGGTTGTGCCCGCCAAGGACAAGCGCCCCGCCGCTGCGCAGAAACAATGGCGCCCCAAACGCAGTCCCTGTGAGCGGGGCGTTCACCGTGACTGACGTCCCGCCTTGGTGCCAGGCCCCCGTGCGGAGGTCAACCCAGGCCTCGCGCTGGCTGGCCGAGTGGCCTGGAAGGTAAACTTCGCGGGTTGTAGCGCCCGCCTCGACGACAGCGGCGACGAGGAGGTCGGGCCCGAGCGTAAACTCAAACGACTCGAGCCGTGAGCGCGCGTCGAGGTCATCGGCAAAGTGGAAGACGAGCGGGCGCATCTACATCAGCCGGTTAGCGGGCGAGCGTAACGCATGGACAACACCAACAACAACAACCAACAGCAAACCAAGCACTTACCACTGGGTAGCTCGTGAGCATGGCCTCGAGGTGCAGCGAAAGGAGCAACGGGCGCAGCCTTCGGCGGACGAGCAGCAGGCCGCGCACAGTGTCCTCGTGCTCGGGAAACATCCAGGGTTCGTTTGTGCAGTCGAGGTTATAGCCGTCGTCAGCACTTGGCGCGGCCCGAGCCACCGCGCCCTCTGGGTTGGCCTTCCAGCTCGAGGAATGGATGCTGAAACGTGGCATGTAGATGCCAAGCTGGATCCACCGCACGAAGAGCTCGGGCGTGACCGCCGCGCCAGCGAACCCCCCGATGTCGGCACCGTTGCCGACCCACCCGCACAGCCCGAGCCCAAGGCTCATCGGGATGTTCCACTTGAGCGTGTGAAAGCTTGTCGTGTTGTCGCCCGACCAGGTCTGCGCGGCGTACCGCGAGAGGCCGAGACAGCCCGACCGGGAAACGACGAGTGGTCGGCTCTCAGGGCGTGCCTCCAGGAGGGCCTCGTAGGATGCAAGCCCCATCAGTAGCGGCTGAAGCGCACGGCCCACAGTCGAGATCGGCTGCCCCCCCTCTGCCGCGCACACTGAGGTGTCGTCGTCCAACTCGAACTCGTTGTTGTCGTTCCACACCGCATCAACGCCCTGCGCGAGCACGTTGTCCAGCAGCTGCGCCTTCCACCAGGCAAACGTCTTGGCGTTGGTAAAGTCGAGGTACGATCCGGGCGCGAAAGTTCCGGGCCCTCCTTTCCAAAACCAGCCTACGACGTGGTTCTCCAGCGCAACCTGGGGGTCTGGAAGAAACCGCCGAGCGCCTTCATCTCGGCGTACCTTGGGTGCGCCTTGAGCAGCCAAGGCTTGACGTTGGCGATCACCGACATGCCGTGTTTGTGAAAGGCATCAAGCATGGCTTCTGGCTGGGGGACGCGATCGCGGTTCCATGTGAACACGTTTCGGTTGCCGTCCCGATCCATTGTGTACCCGGAGCTGAGGTAAAAACCGTCGCAGGGCATGTCGTGGGATGCGCAGAGGGCTGGAAACGCCTCTAGGCGGCGCTGCGCGTCCGGGGCGTCTGCATACGTCATCGTGGAGGCCACGTAACCAAGAGCCCAGGCGGGGGGCACGGCGGGGCGGCCCACCAGCCTGCCCGCCTTCTCGACCACCTCAGGGATGCTGGGACCGACGATCAGATAGTACTCGACAAACCCAGAGTCCGCTTCGTACGTTCGGAACGAACCACGGAACGCGCTAATCTCTTGGCCAAGGTCCACGACGCCTCCGCACAGCTGGTCGTATAGGAGACCGTAGGCGATTCCCTCGGTCTGGTTGTAGGTGATGTAGAACGGAAAGTGCTTGTAGAGCGGGTCGGAGGTCTCGGCGCTGTAACCCATCGCGTCTCGGCAGGTGAGTCTGAACCGACGTCCAGCGCGGTTAAGCGGGCCGCTAACCTCGCCGAGGCCATAGTAGAGCTCTTCCGACTCTCGCCGCTCCATCCGGTGCGTCGCTTTGCCGCCCTCCTCGTAAGCGTAGGCTGACAAAACGCTGTCACAGGCAAAGCTTTTGCTCGAGCCGGGCTGGAACCACTCGAGCCGAAACGGGCTGGGCTGGTCGCCGCAACTGGTGCCGCCCAGGCAGACGTCGACGCTGCCCATCGCGACACGGTACCTTTGTCCAGCGCCAGCTTGGAGGTGAACGTTGACCTGCGGCGGCTCGCCAAAACGGGCGGTGTCGTCCTCGCGGTCCCAGCCATTCAAGTCCGCCATTTTGGCTCCATTAGACACCACCCAGGTGCGACGCACAGGTCGGCGACCACTGCTTCCGGCCGTCTTTGGCACGTGGCAGACCCGCACGACGTTCTCTTGCACCAGGCACACTTCGAGAACCTCGCCATCCTTGCCCATCACTCGCAGCGGGCCCCGGCATTCCACGACGCCCTCGTCCTCGGCGTGCACGATCTTGCCGTCCTTGTCGACAAGCCCAAGGCTTGCGTCCACGACTGGCTCGCGGTACTTGCGAGGCGCCATGACGCCCAATGGACTGCCGCTGCGCACAGCACCTCCTCCTCCTCCTCCTTCTTTGAACAAACCAGCTCTGTCCACGGCGAGTGCTTCCGTGGTAAGTATCGGCTTGTACCAGGTCCACAACCGCCAGTCACTGAAGCCAGGCAGCCAGGCAGCCAGGCAGCGCGCCGCCTGCTCGAAGCGAAAGGCGTCTGCCATTCACAGACATGCAACAAGTGCAGGAGGATTCAATCATCAATCATTTCGAGATCAACAACAAATTGTCAACAATCCAAAGCCAGGGAGGTCTGCCTTGATCGACGGCATTACTTTCCTGCACGGATAGCAAGCCGCGCATCCGCGCAAAGGTTGCAAGAGTGCGCTCGCGCCACCCCTCAATAAATCGGACACAACACAGTCGAGCCCCTTGTCCAAGCGTCCCTTGGCTGTCGAGCAGACCACACGACTCCATCGCCTGTGCGCAGCATGCAGCAGGGGAAGGCGCGCAGCGAGGGGCGACGCGCAGTCGCGGGCGACGCATAGTACACGCCACACGAGCAGCGAGTGCGCCGAGAAACCAGCGCGCTCGACACCAACGAGGAGGATGCGGCGCACCTCGGCCAACCTGCGCAAAGCGGTCCTCGCCGGCCCGGGCGGTGGCTTGAGCTTCTGCACGGTGCATAACATCGTTGTCGTCGACAGCGATCATGTGCGCTCCTTAACACGGATACTTTCCGGCCTACACCGGAACACCACG
>BLSG01000427.1:72602-84290 GCA_012862495.1 Thraustochytrium aureum | reverse complement strand
ACTCTCAACTACTTTGGGCGGTTGCCCCGTCACTGCCTCCAAGAGTAGAGCGCCGAAACACCACGTATCGAACTCCCGCAAGGCACCTCCCGCATCCTCAGGCGCTAGATAGCCTTGCTCGTGAGCGTTGGTCACCTCGCTCAGATCTGGGCCCACGACAAGCCTACCCTCCGAGACGCCCTCAAGGCCCAGTAGCCCCGCAGTCCAGAGTCCCGCGATACGAACAAAGCGGCCACATGGCGAGACGACGATCTGGCTTGGCCGTGGCCCACGAAGCAAAATGCCTTTGCCATGCAGGCGGCGAAGCTGGTGGAGAAGCTGGAGGCCCCAGAGCCGCAACAAGGGAATACGGTGTGGGGCACCAAGAAATCCGTGCGCGAGGAACACGTCCCGAAGCGGCCGCCAACCCTCGAGCCCAGCGAAAACAACGGCGACTACGTCTCGCTCTGCACGAGAATGTCTTCCCGCCGCCAAGTCTTCCAGGGCGGTGCTCTCGACGCGCTGCACATTCTCCAGCAGCCTCGGCCCGAGGAGGGGGTCATCTTCAATGATCCTGTACATAGCCAGCTCGCGCTCAATGTGCGCTTCGTAAGGTTCTCCATCTGAAACTTGCACTCTGCCGAGCTTGCTTTGCTCGATCAAGTGGATCGTGAGCGGGATCGAACGCCCTTGAGCATCCGCGCTGTGCCAACCCTTGCCTTGGAATACAAGACGACCTGGGCTGCTCTGGGCACCCAGCTGGGCAAAACCATGCACACGATATTTGAGCGGTCGAGCCGCATCGCGTAGCCATTCCAAGCTTGGGTCCTGGGCCCGCAAGCTTGAGAGTACGTCATCTTCTGTGAGCGCCATTGACAGGGGATCCTCCTCACTCGCCACGGCCTGCTCGGCGCCAAAACCCGCCTGGCTGCGGCCCCGACCGCGCTGCTTCCAGAGGACCGCATCTACACTTTCAGTGACCAAAGCAAGAGCGCTCGCCCGCAAAGCTGCCACCACACCGTCAAGTTCGACTTTACATTGCCGCGACTTTGCGCCGCACTCTTCAGAGGCGGCCAGTTGGGCAAGACGTTCGAGGCCGCACAGCCCCGGGGGCGTATATAGAAGCGCTGGTTACGTCACGGTCTCGGTCGTGCTCGCGGCCGGTCGACGCCCGCGCGAGCTGGGAAAGCCCATCACGAACTGCCCAGAACGGGTCGAATCGGCTTGAGAGGCTCACAAATGCATCCACGCCGACCTGAGCAACCTCGAAGGTTGATCCTACAGCTTGCGATTGGTCTTGGCATATTGCACGAACGTGGGCAGCGCTTGTGTCTGGGCCGCGGATAAACCTCGAAATGCGAAGAACTTCGAAAATGTCCTCCGGCGAGAGAGCTGCATGGTGGAGCTCGGTCACGCAGCCCAGAAGCTGGTTGAGCGTCACGACGTCTCGTGACCCAACGCCGGACAGCCTCCGGCGGAAGTGCGCAACAGTCTCGCCTACTCCAACGTCAAGAGCATGGCGGGAGACGCTATCTCCGGTCGCCAACTCCGTCTCGAGCTGACGGACGATCTCATCTATCTGAGCGTGGGACCCGATGGCCACAGCGTCAAAGAGCGCAGAAAAACGGCCAAGCATGGCTTCGAAGCGCGAGCCCCAGCGGAAAGGGAGTCGCTGAGCGATGGAAAACGCGCGGTCGAGCTGCGACCGGGATTCGAGACCCCCGGAAGCGCCAGGGTCGGCTCCACATAGCGAGACACCCCGAAGCAACGAACCAAGCTCTGCGACCAGCTGCGACTCGATCTTGCGGCTGGTGCTCCGCTGCTCGAGCAAACCAGCCGCTGCTGCTCGAACGCCTTGTAGAGCGACCTCGAGGTTGGCTCGCTGCGCAAAGTCTGCGCTCCGCAGTACAGACGGAGATAGTGGGGCGTCGTACTGGAGCGCAGGGACAAGCACAGAGGTGCGTTGGACCGACCATGCGCGTATCCGGGCTTCCCCAGCATCGCCAGAGCAAACCGCAAAGAGGACTTCGAGGGCCTCGCTCGTATCGTCATCGTCCGCAGCTGCAGAAGCTCCTGCGGCGCCTGCGCCAGGTGCGGCCATGGAGCATCGCGCTGCCACACCAGGCCAAACGCAAGTCCGATTGGCCACGAGTCCCCTGGACGCTTCACTCGATGCGTGGCTTAGCTCTGGGATCGAGCTCGTTGCAGGAATATATCCCTGATGGAGTCTGACTTTGGCGCCCACTGGCAGGTCGAACCGAGCGCTGCCGCCACTGGACGTCGCCACTGGTCTCTACCAGGGCAACGGGCTCGCCTCGCTCGTCGAGCTCGCCGAAATCCAGACGCCGAAGGAACGCCTGTGGGACCTTCAGGAGAGTTTGTGTCGCATCATAGGCAACCTCAACGAAGCCATCCCGCAGCTTCCGCGTAACTGTGCCAGGTAGGTCTGCAAAGCTCATCGCGCTAGCGTGCACGGAGGAGCCGAGACTTCCAAGGCTCTGCTCTGGCCCGTCGCCATCCCTGAAAAAAGGGAAAACCTCAACAAACGGCCGTTCGAGTGCATGCCGCATCGAGACAAGGTCCATTTCGCCTGCCCGCCGATCGCGGAATAGCGCTTCAACGTCCGCGACACTCCCCATCTGGCGGGTCACAAAGTAGACGACCCGAGCGATGTTCGCACGAATGCGGTAGACCCGGCGAAGTGCATCGCTACCGCTGGCCCAGCCGCCCACCTCTGTCATCGCCCCCGCAGTCCCGAAAAGCACACGATCGTCCACTCGAATGTACCTCGTATCGAAACCGTCGACGGGAACGCACAACACTTGACCATCATCGAGAATATAAGCAAACCCCTGCGTCGCTCCTGGGCTTCCTTCTGCGCGAGCAGCAAGGCTCGCAGTCCGCGCCGCCTGAGCGGTCTCAACCAGATCTCGCACGTTCGCATCGCGGGAGTGGTGGCCAAAGGCGAACCGCTGCACGCTAAGGTGTTGCAGCTCACCCCCAAGCTCTGCACGTAGTACTTCCTGGTACGGCTCTTGGGACTCTGTGATCTCAGGCTTGACAGCGGGGTGTTGCAAAAGAAACTGGGGATGCGTCAGGCGGTGCGGCCTCGCTGTTGGGTCGAAAAAGTGCAAGGAACCTCCTGCAGTAGCAGCGCACACGAGCCCAGCAGAAGGCAGGTAGACCAAGGCAGCGACGCACGCGCGTCGCTCGCCGTGGCCAGACAGCTTGATCGACTTTCGGCAAGCGAGCTGTCGCACGCGCGCCTTCGTGACGCTACCAGGACCTTTGCCCGTCTGCAGCGCCCGCGAGAGCTCCCGCAGAGATACCTGGGAATCGCCGTTGCCATCAAACACACGATAGACGCGCTCAGCGTCTCCCGGATGGAGCGGTACGCGCAGCTTGTCGAGGAGCATCCGGTTAAACTCGGCCAAGGAGACGAAACCGTCGCCGTTCTCGTCAAGGGCTTCGAACAGGCCTTCAATGGAGCTGTGCTCCCTCGGCTGGTCGATGGTCCACTTGTCGCCTTCATGCACTGCGTCAAGATCAACACCGCTAGGAGGGGCCACTCTTGCCCATGCTTCGCCAGTTGAGTCGACGACGACGTCGGCGCATGATTCGGCCTTGTGTACTTGCGAGACTGTGACTCGAACTTGGCGCACGGCGAAGACGCGTACACTAGAGCCCGCCGCGAGCGAGAGCACATGGCCGGTGCCGCCCAGCCCGATACGGTCTGGATCCACTTGGTGCTCAATGCCGCCTGCTGCGTCCGTGTACCGAACGGTGAGGCGCCCACTCTCTCCACGAGCCACGACCTTGGCTTGGCGTGATTCGTCGCTCAAGCACGCCTTGCCTTTCAAAACGTCACGGACTCGCTCGAAAAGCTCTTGCAGCGGGCCGCCTTGCTTGCCGGCGTCGCTCACACGCCATGCTAGTTGATCGGAAAGATCCCAGAATCGCACGGAGCCGTGGCCGCCCCCCGAGACTAGGAAGGCCGCCTGGGCAACGTAGAGGAGGCTTGGCGCAACGCCGCCCCTCTCGTGCCCAGGAAGCGCCGCCAAAGTCGTTCCGTAACGTGCACAACAGATCTGAACAAACGGGTCGCCCCCCTGTACAGCGCAAACGATGACGTCCCAACGACCAGCGAAAGCAGTCGACGTCACCGATCCATGTGGGGCAATCTTGTTCGAGCTACGGGCAGCGCCGCGCTCGCTTTGCTCGTTTACTCGAACCGAGAGGCGCACGTTTCGCATCTGCGCAAGCGAAACAGGGTCCAGGAACAAGACGCGTCTGTCCACCGCTGCAGTGCTGACTAACAGAAGCCCCGAGTCCGCGTCGTGCGAGAGCATTGAGCCTTGAGCTCCTCCCGGACATGAGGTACGCCCGGGCTGGCCCCGATTTGTCCAGCACTGGCGCAGACATGAGGAGCTCGTCCACCTCGGCGGTCCAAACCTGGATCTCGCCGCTCGTCATGAGTACAAAAAGCCGGTTCAGCACCTGATCCGCGACGAGCTCGTACACCTTGTCTTGGCGAGCCGGACCGAGTCCTGCACCGCCTTCCGGCTGGACATGCCTGCGAGCGACACCATCAACGCCCTGGAGAGCCGGAAAGAGGCGCAGCTGGCGCTCGTCGCCGAAACGCGCCCCGAGGCAGGCCGCAAGATCGGGCCAGAACACCGCCTCTTTCGTAGCATCAGCGGCAAAAGCACGAAGACGCTGCTCAAGCGACACATTTGCGGTTGCGCCCGCACGACCCGGCATTTCGATCTGCATCAGAGACGCCAGGCTGGCGTCTTGGAAAAGCATTCGCGCCAGTATAGCTCGTGAAACGCTGCCCGCAGTGCCCTGAGGCCTTCGTGCAGAGCAAAATACGCGTCGCAGCTCGGTGCGCACAACGTCAAGCACACCTGCACCACGCGCCAAAGGAGAGGCGGAAGGGGCCTGAAAACGGAAGGGCCTCTTGCGGGCAAGAGCCACACGCATCTGGCAAAACTCGCCAAAGTTGAGCGACTTCTTCTGCAGTCTGCGCTCAGCAAAGGTGCGTTCCTCAGCGGAGACAAGCCCGTCGAGGAGCTGGCAAGCCGCGCCCCACTCCTTCGTTGTGATTTGGCCGTCGCCGTCAGTGTCAAAAAGCGAAAAGGCGACATGCAGCTCGCGGAGGTCGCCGTCTTGGAGTTGCGTTGCCCAAGGCATTGCGCGCCACTTGGCCTGATGCTCCCACCAAGTCGCTGCAGATCGTTCTGCATTCGCGGCTTGCGCCGAAGGGCAAAAGTAGCTCACAAAGTCTGCCCAAGAGAGCTCTTCGCGGTGGTCGTTCGTCATTGCGCGAAACGCTTTCCCAAAGCCGACCTGCTCAGAGTCCCGCAAGGCGTTGTCAAAGCGCGTGCCGCTGGACAACAGAGCAGCGACTCGAGGCTCGCTGCGTGCCGCCGCCACTATCTCCGCCTTGCTGACGACGCCGTTGCCGTTTGCGTCGATCATCTCGAAGAGCTCGCGGAGCTCCTCGATCGGCATGGTTTCCTCAAGCGTGAGGATTGTGTCCAGCCTTCCGGCGACATGTATCCGGCCCAGCGACGAAAACCCAGCGAGGATCTGGCGTTGCGTCAACCCTGGAGCTGAAGGGACACATGTTGACGCGGCGCTCTCCAGCCCGAAGTCGAGGATAGGCTCTGCGGTGAAGACAGGCTTTGGAAGCGGTCGCTGCTGGAACTGCGTCTGCGCCCTGCGCGCGGCCTCGGCCTCTTGACCGCGCGCCGCGGCTTGCGCAACAAGAGGATAAAGCACGTCCTGCTGAACAAAGGTGACTACCTCCCGCTTGCGGAATTTGGCGAGCTCGGCACGAGTCGGCTTGGCGACAAAAACCTCCTCGCCCTCGCTGTGGTCGTAGTGAAGCCCAAAATCTAGCGCGAGGCTCGACTCGGTGAACCCCACAACGAACCGTGTTTCCTGATTTCGCCCCGGATTGCCCACAAGGACCATTCCGCCGTAGCTAAACCCTTGGTGCGACACGACAGGAAGCGTCGTAGCCCCTCGCAGCGTCTGGTACGCCACGACGGTGGACATGGACATCCCAACACCACCACCTCCTCCTTTTGCCCCCAAGCCTGCACCACGTGTGTACGGCGCGCCGCCAGTTCCGCTCCCTCCCTTCGTCACCGTGCCACGCGGCATGGTTGCCCCAAGACGAAGCAAATCATCTACATAGCCGTCGTCCCGCAGCAGCGCCGCGGTCTCCAACGCAGCTTTCGTCAGTGGCAGCGCGGTCGAGCTTGCGCCTTGGCGCCCCTTGGCGGCGCCGCGCTTGTCGAGTTTGTCCTTGAGGATGTGCACTTGCGCCTCCAGCTCGCGGATGCGGAGCGATTCAATTCTGCGAGTCGCAAATGACGCATCCAAATTGACCTGGCCGCCTGTCTCTGTGCCTTGCAAAGGCTGGGACCTCGCTCCGCCACGGACGGCTGCGTCAGCAGCCGGTTTGCCTGACACGCCCTGGAGCACGGTTTGCGCNNNAGCGCGAGCAGGCACGAGCGCTTGCGATTCCTTCGCCCGCGCGCGCAGCGTTGGGAGACCGGCCTGGATTTCCAGCAGCCGGGCTTTGATGAGGCGCATGTCGCAGCGGTCTGGTAGCTTGAGTAGGGCGTCTTCCGTCTCAGCAAATCCTACGGCAAGAAACATCTCGATTCCGCCATGTAGGCGACCAATGCGGCGACGAAAGTTGTCGTTCTGGATGTTTATCACCCGGTACTGCACAGCTTGAGGGCTCCGAACAATGTTTTCCAGGTAGCGCACAAATGTCTCCAGCGCGCCAAGCCACGACTCGGGACGATTCTCACTCGTACTCGGTGAGTCCCCTAAGCACAGAAGGGCTCCAGCCACAGCCCTGGCGTCCGCGATCCCGGCATAATCCAAACCACGCTGGTGCACGCCGAGCTCGCGTGCCATGTCGCGAAGCTTGCTCTCCCCCTTCGTCGTCGTACGTTCCAATTGGAACGAGCCTCTAGTTGCGTCGTGCTTCCATCCCAGGGCGAGCATAAGCTCGACAGCCCCTTTGCAACCCCCGAAAAGCCGGCCGGCATCCTGCGCACTTAACGTCTTGGCAGGGGCAGCAGCACTGGGACCCGCGGACTCAACTGCCGAGGCTGGCGCAGAGAGTCCCTTATCCACGAGCGACCGCACCGCGGCACATACCGACGCAACGCGGGCGATCGGGTTGAAAAGTTTGAGCAAGCCAAACGCTCGAGCTACTGCACTTGTGCGCTCTCGCACCAGGCTTGACGAGAGGCTCGAGACAACAGAAGGGACTTGCGCCGAAACGCCATGCGCCACGATTGCCTCAGCCCCACGCGCTTGGGCTGCGCTCGCTGCCGGCATGAGATGCGCAAACGATGCAGCGAATTCCGCAAGCGACACGACCCCGTCCTGGTCGATGTCGTGCTCTTTGATCCACGTCTCGACGGCGCGGTCGCTAGAGTCTCGGCCGCGCTCGCCGAACGCTTGCTTGAGGTCAGCTGCTGTGATCCAGCCGTCTCCATTCTTGTCAAGATCGTTGAAGGCCTGGTGGATCATTTCCAGCTGCAGCTGCTCGGTTGCTGACTTGCCTGCCAAAAGAGTCTCAAGGGACTTGTGCATCTGATGCTCGCGTGTAGCTCGGCTTGAGCCTGCCTGGGCATGGGGCTGCAAGGCGCCCTGGCGCGGCACTGATTGCTCGCTTCCTGAGACTTTGCCAGAGCCTCGCTTCCCTTGTCGTGCTCGTGGCGCAATACCACGCCCGTCCGAGACGGCGGACGGCCTCCCGGTAACGATTGAGACTTCTAAGGCCCGAAGGGCGGCCTCAAGGTCGGCCTTCCTGCGCCACAGCACCTGTTCGGTCTCGGCAGACAGCGTTGGGAACTTGAACGTAGCCTGAGAGGAAACAGCGTCTTCGGTTCCTCGCAGTACGAAGAGGTTGGCGTCGCGGCGGAGCTCAAAACCAACGGCTTCCATAAGCACTGCGCCCCCCTTCCATTGCCCAACTTTGCGCAGGTACGACGAGTTTGCGGCGCGGATGCGCCACAGCCGGCTGTCTTTCGGGTTGCCCAAGACGCGCGCCACCATTGCATGGACCGTTTCCACGGCGCTGCGAAGTTCCGCGAGCGTGCACTCTGCCTGCAAGAGGCGCACCGCTTCACCAACGGTTACAACGCCGCCGTCCAGGACGCGGAGCTCTTGCTCGACCTCCTCGCGTCGAACCGCGAGCGTGGCAATTGTGTCGTTCGGAACACCCTGGACCATACTTCGGCCGTGTTTGTCCAGCGTTCCTTTTAATGCCAGCATTTGGACGAATTCGGCTCGGTTTCCAGCCGCTGGAGCGCCTGTCACGAGGTCTCGCAGCGTCTCGCGGCTCGGGCGCCGACTTGGCTCAAAGCCGACAGCGTGCATGAGCTCAATGCCGCCCCGGTGCTGTCCGACTTTAGCTCGAAACACGTCGTCCCGGACGGAAACCTGCCAGAGCCTCGAATCGTCAGGTCGGGCAATCACGTTGTTGATGTAGTGCAGCACGGTCTCCGCGGCAACCCGCGCGTCTCTTGGCGCTACGTGCAGGCGAAGCATCGCGAAAGCGCTCGCCACGGTCGGCGCGGCACCCAAGCTCTCGAAAACAAAGCCAAAGCAAGCCAAGATCTCCGGCAGGGAAGCTTTTGCACGCACCTTGCAAAAGTCTTCGAGCGTCGCTTTGAGCGGTTCAGGGTCCCTGCCGCAGCTCCGAATCAAATCAGTGACGGAGGCAGCGGGGATCTCGCCATCTTCCTCCGTGTCGAGTTCCTCAAAGGCTCTGACGCAAAGCTTCAATGCCTCAACCTGCTCTGCGGCTCTTCCGAGTGCAAGCTTGCGCAACAGCGCCTCGTGCTCCCGGCGCGAGCCAGTCCACTCCCCACTTCTGTAGACTTGTGCGGCTAGCGCTGCAATGGTCTCGGCGTCCCCGTGCGTAGAACGTAGCCCGAGAGTTGTTGACGGATCGCGGCCGGACACTCCCTTGCCCCACAGTTTGTCGTGGTACGACCCGACTCGGCCGAACTCGTCGCGCTCTGGGTCTGCAAACATGTACGAGTAGGCATGCGCAAGCTCCCCGAGCGACAGCGCATCGCCCTTTTTCAGGCCCATGACCCGCATGTACTCGCCCACCTGGTTCACTGACGCGGTTTTCCCTGCGGCGCCAAGCGCCAACCGCAAAGTTTTAACAGGAAGCACGCGGCGCCTGCCTCGGCGCGTCTTGATGCAGTAGTCAAAGAAAGCATCCTCTAGCTTTTCTTGCGTGCCCTTTCCCAGGGCCACAGCCCAAGCTTCCTTGCGCCATGGCGCCGAGGCCGCAGCATCATCATCTGCTTCGCTTCCGCTCGACCCTGTACTGTATCCGCTCGCCGAAGAAACACTTGATTCAGAGCCACTCAAACCTCCGCGGCGCCTGCTTCCTCGCCGCCTTCGTGTACGCCTACCGCGTCGCTGGGAACGGGACCTGGAGCGGTCGTGGGAACCTCGCTGCTGTCATCCTCGCTCTCGCCGTCGGAAATAGAAAGTTCGGCGTATGCTTTGACAAACTCCACAAAGTCGACCTTGCCATCTTGGTTCGTATCAAGCTCATCCATCCAGCGTTGAATGTCTCGACGCGCAAAAGGCTTGCCCATGTCACGAAATGTGCGAGAGACTTCGGCCTCGCTGATGAATCCGTCGCCATTTCGGTCGTACTTGTTGAACGCGTCTCGAAGCTCCCGGAAGCGTCGCGCCCCCAGGGCTGCCTTTACACGCATTCGGAGGTCTTCCTCTTTCGCAATCTCCCTTAGCGATGGAGGCCGAAAACCGTCACTGGCTTCAGTGAGAGCGATACGGCGCATTTTGCCCCATACCTTCTCGATGTTGCTCCTGCTGCCTCTGCGGGGTGGGGAGCGAGCAGCGCGTGGCGACCGTGACCGCCGGGAAGCCCTGGAAGGCGCCTGTGCCAAACTACGCACAGACCGTGCCGGCTTTCTTTGCTCCTTGTCACCGTCGTCGTAGTCAACGTCGACCGTCCCGTCTTGATGCACACGAGCCACGGCCCCCGGGAACCAAGCCGTTCCGTTGGCGAACAAGCCCTCGACGCGGTCTCCCACCGAAAATCCTGGCTCTTGCCCCCCTTCACGCGTGCTTGACCTTCCTTTCCGCGCGCGACGAGAAGTTTCGAGTCCGCGAGATGCGCGGCTGCGCGCTTGCCGAGCCCCATTCGCACCCGAATCTGGTTCATCGTCTGCGTCGCCAGCCTCCTGTGCGCTCGAGACACCGAGGCGAGCACACAGTCGCTGGAACGTTTCGAACGACATCGCGTCCCTTGCGCCGAGCCTCTCCTCCTTGCAGAAATAGTGAGCTTGCTTTCGCTGCTCTGAGTCCAGAGCCGTCCCTGTGAGCTTTCGAATCACTTCTGAAACGTTCGCAGGCGTCACAGTACCCTCCCTTTCAAAGCCGGCGAGAAGATCCTCCATGCCCCGGCCACCGGGCTGCGATCTTGAGCGCATGCGCAAAGTGGGAGATCCCCGAGCAGTGCCCAGTGGTTGAATAAACGAAGGCTCAATCCGAGCACCCCTGTCGCCGTCGTCGAATTCGATGTCACACTCGCCGTGCTTGCCAACACGGGTCACAGTACCTGGGAAAAGTGCTGCAGAGCCTTCGAAAGGCGCTTTAACACGATCACCGACGCGGAAGGAGCCCGACCTGTTCGCGAGAGCGCTGCCAAGCGCGCGGATATGTGAGCTTCGAACGGTGCGCTCAGTGTCACCGTCATCATAGTCCACCGCGTAGGTTTCGTCGGCGTTGACTCGCGAGACTCTTCCCTTGTACCATTTGTTGCCGCCTTTGTAGCGCGCTTCGACTCGATCCCCCCGCGCAAATCCTGCAGCAACCTGCAACTCTGAGTCCATCTCAAAACTGCGACGTGGCGAGCGCGAGCGAGATCCCCGTTTGGATGCTGTTTTCGAGGTTCCGAGGCCAGTGAGCTTGATGTCGTCCGGCGCCAGACCGGATTCAAAGTCTCCGTCGTCAAACTCAACGTCGAACGTGCCGTTGCGGTTAACTGCGGAGATCTTACCCGGGTAGAACTTGCCACTTGCACGAAAATTCGCAGTCACCCGATCACCCACTGTCGGCGATGCCGACGCCTTACTTACTGAACCACCTTCACCAGCGCCAGTGCCGCCGACGCCAAGCTCGTTACACAAAGCGGAGAACTGACTCGCGCTGAACGCATCGGACGCCCGGATTCGTTCCTTACGGGCGAAGTCACGAATTCGCTGCCTTTCGGAACTGGAAACTGCAGATCCTGTCAGGCGCCTCAGCAGCATTGGGACAGTACTGAGCGTTACTTCGTCTTCTTTCTCGAAGAGGTAGCGTGCTCGATCTGACATGCCAACGGGAGGGCGAGCGCGTTCCTTTGACCCTCTGCCACGTATGTGCTCTACACGAACTCGGCGCTCGGAGTCGCCATCGTCATAGTCGATCGCAAACGTTCCGTCTGGGTTAGCTCGAGAGATCTGGCCCTTGAACCACTTGGCGCCGCCTTTGAAGCGAGCTTCAACCTGCTGGCCAACTACAAATGCCTCAGTCTCGGTCGTGCTTTCGGGATCCTCAATCCTTCCGCGAGGAGATCGCGACCGAGACCCGGGTCGGGTGACGCCAGCGATACGTATGAAGTCTGGGCGGACGCGGCGCTCC
>BLSG01000423.1:36646-46935 GCA_012862495.1 Thraustochytrium aureum | reverse complement strand
CAGAGCGCATCTCGGTTCTGCAGCGTCGTGCGGCTGGGCCTTTCGTTGCCACACCAAGACGTCGTTGCCTGTGCTCTTCGCGCTCCCGTGCCTGCCTGTCGAGGAGAGCTTGTGCGCGGGCTTGGCTCTCTGATTCGCTGCATATCTCCCACCGCTTGAGCTCAAGCTGGTCCAGTAGCTCCAGGCGGCGGCGCTCGTGGCGGTCGAGCCTCGCACGCTGGGCCGCGTGCGTCACCCCTGGCGCGTAGAAGGAGTGAAAGTCGCGTAGCTGGACCTCAGACGGAGCTACAGCAAGCGCTTCGCAAGCAGCAGCGCTCCGTGGCGTCAGGTCGGCGAGCTGGAGAATGTGGGGCCTGGCCCTCGAGCCCGCGCGCGGGAGCGCGCCGAGCCGGAGCTCTTGAAGCGAAACGAGATTCCTGTCGCCCCTTCGACTGTTGCGCAGGCTTGTTGCACTTGCAACTGCGTCTAATTGCCTTGCGAGACCCTTTGGCCGCCGCCGGCGCGACCGCTTTGGTTTTTGCGTCTGCGAGGCCCGGCGAAAGAGGTTTCGGGCCCGATCCCAGAGCTCCGCCCGCCTCGCCTCGTCGGCTGGGTCGTCCACTTTGTCGAGTGCGTCAGCAAGACGGCCGGCGAGGCTCGCAGCCCAGATATGGTCATGTCCGAGCAGGAGGTCTGCAAAACGGAGTGCTCGCTGGTAGGACTCGGCCGCCCGTGGCCAGTTTTGTTGCGCTGCCCAGCAGTCCCCTTGTTTTGAGAGCGCGTCGAGCCCGCTTGCATCGAGCGGGACGCCAGCTTCAACCTCGGCTTTGTGGCGCTCTGCTGCGGACACGGCTGGAACGGCCATACTTTCCGGCCGCGCGCAGAGCTGCGCTCTCTCGCGAGCTCGCTAGCTAGCTAGAGCAGCCCGCCACTGGCGCGATTCATTTACGGATTGCTCGCGTCCAGCGACGCCAGGCACCCCGTCCCGTGCGAGTCGTGCCTGTTAGCCGACGCTTGAGACGACTCCCGAGCACGTGCGTCCAAGTGTCGTGCAGGCCAGCGCCAACTGGATCTCTGTGGTCCGGGACTCCGTGCCAGCAGGACCACGTGCGTCCAAGTGTCTTGCAGGCCTGTGCCAGCTGGGGCGTGGCGCCAAAGTGTTCGTGCGTCCAAGCGTCTTGCGGGCCTGTGCCAGCTGGAGCTCGCGCGTCCTCAAGGGCTCTCTGGAGAGCTAGCGTCTGTGCCAGCTGGAGCTCGTGCGCCCAAGCGCCATGCAGTGCCAGCTGGAACGCGTGCGTCCTTGCGTGCGTCCTTCGCGGCGCCAGGGCGTTCGGGGACTGACTCTAGCTCGAGCTCGAGCTCTCTGGTGGAGCCTTGTCGATGTTGTGCAACGGCTCGGGACGCGTTGTCGTTGAGGTCACAAGAACGAGGGCGAAGACCAGAGCCGCAACGCAGGCGAGCAGGCGCCGCAGCCGCAGGGCCGCAGCGCGAGACCGGCGCCCTTTACTCAGGAAAAGCACATCGTCCGGAAGGCGCAGGAGACATCATGGACAAGGGATTGCCCCTGCTGGACGCGGCCCGGGCGCCGGAGACCGGGCGCCAGCCGGCACAAAAGTGGACGAGGAAAGCCTCCGTCGCCGCGGCGGCTCTGCTGGCGGCCGTGGTGCTGGTGCTGGGCTTGCGCGTGACTGTTGGGGAGGCCCGGCAGAGGTGGGGCGGGAGCGATGCGGAGGTCGGGGACGTCGTGGATATTACCAGGTTTGTGCGCGCTGGGCAACCGCAGGTGGCGCGCGAGGCGACTCGCGTGACCGACCCGAGCATACTGCCGGGCGTGACGAGCTATGCTGGATTCGCAACGGTCGAGGAGGAGAAGAAAAACCACCTGTTTTGGTGGTTTTTGGAGCCCACCGAAGTCGCAAAGGAGACAAAGTATCCCGTCGTGATCTGGTTGCAGGGCGGACCCGGCGCGAGCTCGCTGTTTGGCATGTTTAGCGAGCTGGGACCCTTCAGGCTGAATGAAGACCTCAGCGTGCAGCCGCGCGATGTGCACTGGGGCCGCACGCACGGCTTGCTGTTCATCGACAACCCCGTTGGGACCGGGTTTAGCTTCTCCGAGACCGGCGCGCTGTGCAACAGCAGCAAGGGCGAGGGCGACGCCGCGTCGCAGCTCCACGAGCTGCTCGAGCAGTTTTACAAGGTGTTTCCCGAACTGCTTGAGCACGACCTGTACATCGCTGCCGAGTCGTACGGAGGCAAGTGGGCGCCCGGGTTTGGGTACAAGGTGATGCGCGAGCGCGAGGCCGGGCGCAGCAAGATTCCGCTCAGGGGCGTCTCGGTGGGGAACGGCTGGACGGACCCGGTCAATCAGCTCGGAGGGTACCCGGACCTCTTGCACACGCTGAGCCTAATCACCTCGACGGAGCGAAAGCGCGTACAAGAGTATTGTGACGCGGCCGTGGGGCACGTAAGCGCGGCGAGTTCGGGGCTGCCTTCCTGATCTGGGACGAGATGCTGAACGGCGACCTTTTTGGGTACCCGAACTACTTTTACAACGTGACGGGGCTCACCGACTACTTCAACTACCTGAACACGGAGGAGCCCGCCTACGAAGAGTACTTTAGCGACTTTGTGCAGCTCCCGCGAGTGCGGCGCGCCATCCACGTCGGGGACCGCCCATTCGGCGCCGAGTCGAAAAGCGTCGAGGTGGCCCTGCGAGACGACTTTATGGTCTCGGTGCGCGAGGAAGTCGAGGCCCTCCTGGCTGGGGGCTACAAGGTCCTCATCTACAACGGGCAGCTGGACATCATCATCAACCCTGCGCTCACTCGCCGGTACCTTGACGAGCTCCGCTGGCCGGGCCGGGCGCAGCACATGTCCGAGCCGCAGCACGTCTGGCGCATGGCGCCGGGTGGCAAGCGCGTGTTCGGCTACATCAAGCAGGCCGCGGGGCTCACGACTGCGGTCGTCCGCGACGCGGGCCACATGGTCCCGAGCGACCAGCCGGAGGCCGCGCTGGACCTCGTTTCGCGGTGGATTCAGGGCCTTGCCTACAACTAGCTCAGAAAACTACAACTATTGCGCAAGCTCGACGATTTGGATTCTGGTGCCTGCAGGCTGCCAGCCGCTAGTTGCCACCATGCGTTCGCGCAGGCTGCTCGCGGCGCAGCTCAGGGTCTCTCGAAGCAAGGGTACGTTTTCGCGACGCGAAAACTCCAAGGTGCGCCGCCTGGACCGGAGCTCGTCGTTGCGGCGCGGCGGGCGCTGGGCGAATGGGCGCGTGCAAGCAACCACAAGTGCTCCAATCAATCAATCACAACTCGAAGTGCTTGATTGAATCAATCACCCGCCGAGGATGCGATTGGCGGATCTCAGGCTGGCGCACCTTGCGGCGACGAACACGTCGCCTTCGGTGCCGGGGTTTCCGGCAACGGCGTCTTCTCCCGCAAACCACGGAAAGACGTCAGATCACGGCGTGCGCCTTTGCAGTGAGGAGCGAAAAAGTGGCGAGCGGGCGTGTGAATTGCAGACGAGTAGAGGTTTCCTCTGCTGCCAGCCTGGCGCCCGCGTCGGGAGCGGCGTGTGGGCGCTTTGCCGTAGAGTCGGGAAGCACGCATCCCTTCACGCATCCTAAGATCATCAGTTCAGGCACGCAGGCAGAAGAAAAGGCTCGGCGGCGCACGCCTCCATGCGGCAGGGCATGTCGCATGTCTCGGCCAGTCTCCGCCCACTCTCGGCGAAAACGGGGTTTGAAAACCTGGCGCTGCGACAGGTCGATGCGACGATACCCATCTCGGGCATCGTGGAGCCACTCGCGCGATGCCTCTGTCAATACCGCGGCAGCGGGCATTCGCACTTGGGAAGGGCCCGCGGCACACGCCACGTTTTCGCCTCCCAGCAGCCACTCGAGGCTTCTTGCTCGAGGCTCGCGGGCAGGCCAATCAGCTGTTGGCCAATCTGCGAGGAGGCGTTGGCCGCGCGCCGCAGCGCTCTGGCCTGCCGAGCGCGACGAACTTGAAGACGGACGGACGACAAGACAACGCGAAGAAACGACAAGAAACGACAAGAAATGACAAGAAATCACATCATCTTATTTGCTCTCTCGGAGACCGTGTCGTGCGCACTCGAAATGTCGAAATGGACAGGGCGAGCGAGCAAAGCCCATCCCAAACACCAAACGCAGCACCACACAGCGCAGCAGCAGCAGCAGCAGCAGTAGCAGCGAAAGAAAGGCAGCGGCGAACGAGGCGCGTTTTGCACGAGTCCACCTCCGGGGATCATGGGCGCAGCGCAGTCGAGCGCGGCCAAGGCCGCCGGGGTCGCCGTGCTCGCAGGCGCACTGAGCCAGTCGGCAGAGGCGAACGGCATCGTTTCGTCTGAGGGCGTGCCAAGCTGGGGCTATGTGCAAGGAGACGTCTCGGCGATCAAGTTCGAGGAGCTCGACGAGTGGATGGAGAAGAGGCAGCCAGGCGTGGTGCGCGGCGGGCCCACGGCTGCTTGGCCCGCGCTGGAGCTCTGGAAAGACGCCGATTACCTGAAGAACCACATCGACCAGATCAAGACCGTGGTGAGCGAGTCGGCGACCAACATCTACCTGGCTCCCATGCGCGCGCTCAACAAGGTCGACTACGAGGAATCGGAGAAGCGCCAGTACGAAAAGTCTCTTCATCACAAGCAGGTGCTCAACATGACCATCCCGCAGCTGACCCGCGGCCTCGCCCGGCAAGACGGGCAGCCCTCCACTCCGTTCCACTACGGCACGAGCGACCTGACCCCGTACCTCGAGTCGCTGGGCCCGGATATCGAGCCGCGGAACCTCCTCTGGCGCAACGACAGCCACGTGCACGGCCACCCGCCGCCCAAGTTTCACCTGTGGATGGGCAAGCACGGCACAGTCTCCGGAACCCACTACGACGTGTTCCACAACTACTTTGTGCAGATCACGGGGCGCAAGCGCTTCCTCCTGGCCCCAACCGAGGAGTGGGACAAGATGGCCCTCTTCCCCTACTTGCACCCGCACTCGCGCCACTCGCAGTACGAGGTCGAGGCCCTCGCGCAGACCTACGGCGAGGTCTCGCCCAAGGTGGGCCTCTACGTCGTTGATTTGGGGCCCGGCGACCTGCTCTACCTTCCGCCTCACTTTTTCCACCGCGTCCTGCCGCTCGAGACGGAAAACAAGGACGAGCTCTCCATCTCGGTCAACAGCTGGACGCTCAGCTCTGAGGCGCTCTTCGCCGACTACTTGCGAAACATCCGCATCCCCGACGTCTTCCAGGAGTCCAAGGACCCGGCCACGCGCGCGATGGCCTTCCGCCTCCTGGTCATCGAGCTCATCGTCCGCGTCAAGGCTGTCATGGCCACAGAGGCTGTCGACTTTATGTACTCGCTCTTCTTCCAGCGGTACCACGGGCCCGTCGCCAAGGCGCTCAAGTGCGACCAGGACAGCTGGTCGTCGCGGATTTGCCCGGACGAGGACGCCATTGTTCCGGACGCGCTCTACAACGACGTCGGCCGTTCGGTCGAGCTTTTGCGCAGCGCCTTCAAGTCGGCGCGCCACACCTCGCGCATCCGCAACGAGGTTTTGGACATGCTCTTGGCAGACTACATCGAGGTCCTTGCCGAGTACGTGTTCGAGTTCCCGTTGGCTTGCCACCACATCCGGTGCCTTGCCTTTATCGATCACTCGTCTTGCCCGGCGGAGTACTAAGCTGCTGGCCCCTGACCCGATGTCGGTGAGGAGGCCGCTTCTTCCCTGACGTTTCTGCCGTGTAAAACAACTCGTGTCTGCCCTCTTTTTTTTCTTTCTTTTTCGTATCGGCGGCAGCGGCGTGTAGGAATGTATGGGCGGCGGCGCCGCCGAATGGGACCAGCATGACGATCATCATCCACCATTCTCTTATACTACTACTCCAGCCGCCCTACAGCGAATCCTCGGGCCGCTGCTGGCGACTCGAGTAGAAATAAGCTAGGTAGGCGGCCAGGGCGCAAAGCAGCACGGTGACCGCGGTGACCGAGATCGTAATCGACTCGAGGCGCGTCGAGAGCGGCGGCTCTTGCACAAAGAGCAGCAAGTAGCTCTTGAGTTCGCAAAAGCTGATTGGGTCCTGAATCGTCACCTCAAAGTGATAAAGACCCTCCCCCACGAACAAGATGGCGTCGAACGCAGTCGGGTTGAACCCCCAGGTGTGGATGCTTGCCGACTCCCCACAGTCCGAGATGGAAAACGCGCTCGCGTTCGTGCAATAGTCGATGCGCCCGTTCAGGTCGCGGAGCCGAAAGTGCGACTGCAGTGGGGCGACCGACTGGTTCCGGCCCGTGTGGATGACAAACTTGGGGACGTAATAATTGCTGTAGAGCGTGGTTTGCACCACTGTGATGCAATCCGAGACGTCGGTGCCCCACCCAGCGTCGCCAGATTGCTCAGAGCAGCCGCACTCGGCCTTGACGGTCTTGTTCGCGCACTGTTTGAAGCGTGCCGTGCTGCGCGAAGCTGCGTACCAGTCCATGTAGAGCGGCGCGGACGGGTCGGCGTTGTACACGTTAGGGGTCAGCGGCACGCCCTTGCCGCGCGTCGAGGGAGGCCGGTAGTTGGCTGGCAGCTCAATGAACTCTGCGTCAGCGGGAGGCCGGTACTCTATGGTTTTGTAAAACGGGCAACCGATCAGGAGCCTTGCTATGGCCGACGGGCCTTGATACGCGCAAGTCAGCGGCGCGTTGGCCGCGGAGAGCATCAGTGTGGTCAGGCCGAGCGAGCTGCCTCGTGGCTCCACGCTCAGCGCGACATTGACCACATCCAGCGAGTCTTGGTCCATGCGTAGCGCCTCCAGGCCCTCGGGCGAGACGTGCTGGTACGTATAAAACTCGGTCGATGCGGCGTTGAGCGACCAGCCAGCGTCCCACAGGTCTCTGGAGCTAAACACGCGCTTGTTGACGTGGCACAGCCCCGGGTTGCTCCGCACGACTTGCAAGAGGTCGTGAGCTGCAAGCTCGCTACTCCAAGTGAGGTTGAGGGCTGCTTCAACGACGCGGTTGCGCGCCGCGTCCCGGACGCTCGCCACCGCGCGCGTTCGGAAGACGTCAAATTTGTCCAAAAAGGCGAACCACGGGACTCGAGACTTGCGGCTCAATATGAAAGTTGCCCAAGCTGCAATCGGGAAAGCGAAGCGACCAATGGCTTGCCACTTCGAAGGCGGCCCACGCGCCAGCCGGAGCCGCAAACTCGTGCAAAGCTCCAGTTTGCGCCCACCTTAACGCCCCAAACATGCACCATGCGCGGCCCCCGCCGTCCAGCGCGGTCACGAGAGCGGCTCCCCCAAGCGACGAGGCGAGGCGGATGCTTGACCCCCCGGCAAGGGCGCGACGCTGACACCGTCCGGGCAACGCACGGTCACGTTGAGCTCCACCGGGTCGGCGGGGCTACACTCGAGCAGGCCACCAGAGCCTTGGTTGTTTTTCGAAGCGAAAACAAGGTCGAGCTCGCAGAGCAGGCTTGCATCCTCGCGAGACTGCTCTGACAGTCGAGCCTCAAATCCGACGACGCGAAGACCTTCTGTAGATGTTGTCGCGTAGGCCACGCCGGACGTTGCATCAACACTGCTCAGCAAAGCGCCAAGCGGGTGCAAGACCATCCCCTCGTGCTGCGGCGCGAAGCACGACTCAGCTGAGGCCAGCTCGGGCGAGCAGGCAAGCGCGACTCTAGCGCCGGGCTCGCCCCAAAAGGCGAGCGGGCGGGCAACTTGCACTTCAAGTACGCGGACGAGGTACTCCACGGGGACCAGCTCGCGCTCTAGGAGGTCTCCAACGGGGTCCCAGGCGATGAGCCCGAGCTCGTTACCGCTGGAGAGCACTGGCAAGTCGCCTGAGCTCAAGTCGCGCGACATCACCGCGATGCCCTTGACGTTGAGTTTGCCAAAGAGGAGGCGGTTGTGCGAGGTCGACACAACAAAGGCTGGGTGCGTCGCGCTGGAGAGCGGGCAGCTCGTGATGCGCTCGCCCGCGTTGAGCTCTAGCATGATGTCAAAGTTGAGGGCCGAGTCAAAACTTGTCCACAGAGCGTCGCCGTAGGCGAAAACTGCGAGGCCTGTGCTGTGCGCACAAATCCCCGTGACTGAGCGGTGCTCCTGGAAAACGTGCCCGAGGCGCGGAACCCGGTGCGAGACGCCATCAGACGTTGTCCAGCATGACTCGGCTTGCGCCATGCCCGCGCTCATGTAGTCGTCGCAGACAGAGCCGACGAATGCTTGGGTGCCGTCCGCGGCTGCGAAGAGCATCGCAAAGGCGTTCGATCCCGGGATGGAGGTCAGGCCGTGAACGGTCCTCTGCGACGAAGCAAAATAGTTGACGAACACGGTGACGTCCCGAACCATAACCGCATCTCTTGCAGCGACTCCGCTTCGTGCCGCCTCGTGCTCTTTAATGTGTACCACGGTAGCGTCGCCATCAGCAACGTTGGGATTGCTCACAAGGAAGACGCCGCCCTTGTAGCTCCTTTCCTCCAGCGCCAGGTTTGCTTCTGGGCCGGGCTCCCCCACGCAGTGCGTGCTCCTGCTCAGCGTCCACGTCTCCGGGGCCCCGCCTGCGGTCGCCGATTTCGAAACTCCATCATCGAGCACGTCCACAGTGACGCCCGGGAGGTCGACGAGCAAAATGCCCTGCGAGGTGAAAAGCAGTACAAATGTGGGTGAAAGCATCGCGGCTCCGCGAAGGCCTAGTGTGGAGCAGTCCACCACGTTGGAAGCGCACAGCGTCACGCCAGGCGTGCTGGACCTGGGCCCCCACGTAAGGTCGCTCTCTAGCAAAATCTGCGAGTACGAGACAAAGCTATCCGACGTGACCAGGAGCTTTGCAGATCTGGCTTCAATGAGCGGGCCAACTTTTTGTCGCGGCTAGAAGGGCGATTGCGGTGCTGGGCACGCACGGCAAGCTCTCGACTGCGACGACTCTCCCTCCAGTTGTGGACGCCGCGTCTTGCCACGGAACCACAGCTCGCGCTCTGACGGAGTGCCTGGTCGCGTTGCTCGAGAGCTTGTCGGGCAGCCCCGAGAGCGGCGACACGACGATCGGAAGTTGGTTGTCCCGAACCCGATAACGCCCGCTGACGGGCGTTCGCATGAGTGACTCCACCACGAGCCACGCAGTGCCAAACCACGAGTTGGCGCGTACAGTGATGGTCCACCCGAGATTGTCTCGTCGTGGTGTCGCGAGCGTCCAGTTCCCCAGGGCGTCCGTGCCGGTCCAGTTCGCCGGCCTGTCTTGGCCGACGATGGCGGCGGCGCTTAAATCTAAATCGCCGCTTATCCTAACCTTGGGCCGCTCGCCGACTTGGACGAGCTCTGCTGTGACTTGGTTGTTCACGTTGGACCCGGCAAAGTCGCTCTTAGCTGACAAGCTTACAACGCGGATGGTCAGCTCGGCAGTTTCGTTGGGCGCAATCACCGTGGGTCCGTCCATGATCTCGTACATGAAACCAAATAGATCATCTGCTTCAACAAGAACAGGCTGGGAGCTGGAGTACATTGGCCCGACTTGAGCTGTCACATTGTACCGGCCCGGACGGGCGAACACGTGTTGGACGCCGCGTGTTGCATTTGAAAAGTCCACCGGGTCGGTCCCGTCGTCAAAGTCAACCATGACAGGCTCGCCTTGGTCCATCGCGCGCGTCTCGTTCTCGTTCAGCTCCAAGTAGACCCCGATCGCGTCGTTCACGAGAATTCTTGAGGGTACGAGCCCCGGGGCAAGGCGAATACCCGCTGCGCTTGCCCTTAACGCGAGAACGGTTGCTGCACACCATAGCCGAGTCCACATCGGCATCCTCATCCGCTTGGCGTCCTCCCTCCGCCTCTCGTTTTGCTTGTGTCGCAAGATTCGGCTTGCCGTATTTCAATTGTTCGACTTCGGGACGCTTGCGTGGCTCATTACCGCTCCAGCCTGATGCTGGCGGCCGGAGGAGTCGGAACTAGACTCGGCTCGCGCGACTCGGCCGCGCAGCAGGCCGCTTGCCTCAAGCAAGCAAGCCGGTCGAAACGGGTCGAAGAGCGAGGTTGGGCCGGGCTTTCTCCCAAACGCGGTGCCCAAATGCCGCACCCAAACGCGGCGCCCAAACGCCCTGCAAGGCAGGTTGGGCCGGGCACAGTTGCACCTTCGCAGAGGCAGCGCCACACGCCCTGCAAGGCAGGTTGGGCCGGGCACAGTTGCACCTTCGCAGAGGCAGCGCCACACGCGCCGCTCCGCGTCGTTCGCGCGAGCCAGCCAGGCAGCCGCCAAGCCACCAAGCAAGCCAGCAAACCAGCCAGCAAGCCAGCAAGCCAGCCAGC
>BLSG01000422.1:58889-68926 GCA_012862495.1 Thraustochytrium aureum | reverse complement strand
CCTGCGCGACTGTTCAAGCACCAGACGCTCGGCAAGGACGCCGTGCTGACCAAGCTGCTGGAAGACAAGTATGCGAACCGCGTCGTGCGCAGCGTGGGGCTGTGCGTGTGCGTTAGGAAGCTGGTCAAGGTGGGCGACTCGCACATCTACCCCGGGGATGGGGCGGCGCACGTGGACGTCAAGTTTGAGCTGGTCGTCTTCAAGCCCTTCCCTGGCGAGGTGCTCGAAGGCCGCGTTGTGGCGATCACGCGGCACTACGTCCAGGTCTCGCTCGGGTTTTTCGAAAACGTTTACGTGGCCGCCTCAGCGCTGCCGCAGCCCTCCACCTACCTCCACAGCGCCGCGACCGGGCCCTATTGGGAGTGGAACTTCTTCACGGGGGAAACCGCGGCGGACGGCGACGAGGCGCAGGGCAACCCGGCAGCGGCAGAAGCGCGCGCCCAGGGCGGCGCCCAAGAAGAGGACGGCGACAGGCACGGGTTTTACGTCGAGATCGGCAATAAGGCGCGCGTCCAAGTGAAGAGCGTGGACTTTGGGCCGTTTCGCGAGGACGTCAGCGTTGCCGACGACCTTGCAAAGCTGAGCTTGGAGGCGGGCAAGACCGAAGAAGCGCTCAAGCTTTTGCAGGCTGCTGCCCCGATGGTGGTCATGGCCCACATGTCAACCGAGAGCCTGGGTATCTTTGACTGGTGGGTGGAAGAGGAGGACGGCGCTGAGGCCGACCAGGGCGAGGAAGGCCTCGTCGAGGGCGACGAGGAAGGCCTCATCGAGGGCGACGCCGCCGAGTGAGGTTGCCGTGCTGGTCGTTTTTGTATGGATTTGGTCTTCCTATTGGCCCTGATTTGTTTTGAAACCCCCATGCTGCACTGTCAATGATCCTTTGGGTCCGCGTTTTTTGTTTGTTTCCTATTTGGTCGTTCTTCTTTTGAGCGAAGCGCGCCTCGAAAAAAACAATAAGGGCGGTTCAAGTTGGGGGTATTGTGGTCGTTTGGCATCAATGCTAAAGTTCGTCGTCGGAGGAGGAGGACAGCTCGCTCGCCCGACGTTTCGCGCGCTTCTTTTTCCGTTTGCTGTTCTCGTTGCTCATGGACTCGCTCGCGGCGCTGAGCGACCTCTTGCGGGCCGGCGTCGAGTTTGCGTCGCTTGCAAAATCGTCCTCAAAGTCATCGTCGTCGTCGTCGTCCTCGTCGTCCTCGACGTCGTCCTCGGCCTCGTCCTCGTCTTCCTGCTCCGCCTCTTTGTCGTCGGAAGCGTCATTGTCAGCGGCGCGCTTCGCGCTCGCACTCTTGATGGGTTTCGGCTTTTTCTCCGAGGCTTCCGCCCCTGAGGCTTTCTTTCCAGAAGACTTTCGCCCTGCCGACTCAGGGTCGCGCGGGCCTTCCGAGCCCCTTGGAGGAGCGCTGCCGCTTGGACCTGTCTTTGGACTTTGTAGCCTTTCCAGCTTCTGCGCCACTTCCGTGCGCTTCGCTGCCGTCGTCCTCACTGGCATCACTCTCCTCGCTGGCGCGAAACTCCTCCTCTTCGTCTTCGTCGTGGTCTGCCTTCGCGTCGGGGTCGCTGTCCTTCGCGGCCGAGGCCTCCTCCTCGTCGTCGTCGCTGAACGCATACTTGATGCGCTTGGCCGTTGCGCGTCGACGGGGCCTGGATTCCTCCTCTTCGTCAATAATGTTGCTCGCGTCGATGTCCTCGAGGTCGCGCTCCTTCTCCCTGCGGCGCTTTGCGGAAGCGATGTCCCGTTCGTTCGGCACGAGGCCGTCAAACCTTGCGCCGTTCTCCTTGAGCGCCTCCGAGAGAGCCCTGACGCGCGCCATGCCCTCGCTGGGGAGGCCCCGGTAGATGGCCGGTCCGATCCCCGACGCGGTCACGAATCGCGAGAGCAGCTTGAGCATCTTCTCTTCCTCCGTTTCTGGCGCGGCCTCGGCCACTCTGGCGCGATTCTTGGGGCTTGAAGCGTCCTCCTGGAGGCATCGCTCTCGCCCTCGTCAGAGTCAGCCTCAGAAGCAGCTTCGTTCAAGCCTGCGCCCGCATTGTCCTTGTCCGAGACAAAGTCCTCGTCCTCTGAGATGTCCGAGCTCTGCGCGCGCTTGCGGCTCGGCTGGGCCGCGGCAACAGCTTCGCTCGCGAGCGACTTGGCCTTTTTCTCCTTCGGTGGCACGCCCGACGCTTTGCGCGCCTTTGCGGCACCGGCCTTTTTGCCCTTGGGCCCAGAAGCTTTGCCCTTGGCGTCCAAGGCCTGCGCGACCAATTCGACGAAATCCTTGTAGGCCTTGAGGACTTGAGGTTCTATGTCCATCGCTTTGGCCACCGCCTCGCGGAGGACCTTGACGGGGATGTTGAGGTCAGTGGTCTTGGCGACCTCGGCGCGGATCGCCCGCTTCAGCGCGACCCGCTTCAGTCGCGGCGCCATGGCCCTCCTGGCTCGGCTGGTCGGCAATTTTGAATCCACAACCCACCAGCCACGTTCGCGCCAGAAGGAGCGTGAGCGAGACCCGGGCTCGCCGATCAGCACTTGCCCACGACCGCGGTCTGGCCCGCCCGCCTTGAAGCAATCGCAGGTACAAGCGCGGGACGACGGCCTGCTCGGCTCCTGCACTGCTCCCTCGCGCGGAGAAGGCCTGCACGACTGGTTCCAATGCGACAAATTGTTCGTTGTTCACAAGGCCCACACGCCGCTGTGACGCCAGCATCTTCCGAGTCGATCGATGCTGTGGCTTGGCTTGGCGCAAGCCCTCGAGCATGCGTTGCAGGACGGTCGCGCTGATGACTGGCGCGTCGCCGAAGACGAGCGAGCGAGCATGCATGCAAAGGCCCAATCAAGATGTATGTTATGAATGGTGATGGAGGGGTTTCAGCAAGGGCTCAGCCGCTCCTGGCGAGCCGAGTCGATTCCGCCGTTTGATTGAGCCAAAGCAGCACAGCTACTCTTCGCCACGGCACTCGCGCGGCGCGGTTCACTTGGCGGGCACAGCCACTGGGGCCATCTCGACGTCGGCAGGCATGGAGACGGACACCGCCAGAGCAGCCTTTGGCGCATCAGCATAGTCGCCCCCAGGCGTCGACTTGGCGGAAGAAACCCACGGGGCGAAGGGCTCGCTAGCTTTGATGAGCTCCGCGTCGAGGACATACGGCACGAGCTCGGCTTCTCGAACCTCGCCCCCAGCCGCCCCTGGCTCCGAGGCGTAGTAGCCATACGCGTGCAAGGGCACCTTGACAGCGGCGTTGACCATTGTCTTTGCGAGATTGACCTTGAGCACGAGCTGATGCTTGACGGTGAGCTTGTCCTTCCTGCCGATGACGCAGGAAGGCGCCGAGACCACAAACGGGAGCGCTATCGTCCCGTTGGACTGCGCCCCGCTCTCAATTTTGACCTGCTCCATGGAGCACGACATGCGCTCCTTGCTTGTGGGCGAGGAGTCGCCCGAGCTGTGCTTGATCAGGCACTTCTCGTTCAGGTGCGCCTCGACGCTTGTGACCAAGTACTTGGAGTGATTGGCGATACTGTAGGTGACCTCCACCGTGTCGCCTGCCTGGTAGGCGTCCTTGTTCGTCGTGGCCTGGATTTCGATGGTCCCGAGCTGCCAGCAGCAGAGCGACGGGATCATGGCGCGTCGAAGCGCAGAGGCCGGCTGCACCGTGGGAGGGGGCTGCGAGAAAACCCTGAAAACGTACTCCTTGACGAGGTCCCGCTTGAGCAGCTCCGGCCGCCTAAACTTCACTTTGACCTTGTAGGTCACAGTAGCAAATACCTTTCCTTGTCGACGACGACGGACGGCGGGCAGTTCGCTGGGAGCTGCAGCGAAAAGACGAACTGGTAGTCTCCCGGGAGCACTTCCCCTTGGAACTCTGCCGCGCGAAAGCGGACGGGGTCGAACGCGGCCTGGTCCCGCTTGCTCGAGTCCGAGTCGCCGGGGCCGTGCGCGGCTGACGCTGTGACGACGTTGCACTCCAACGAGGCGTCAACCCCGCTGCACCTCACCCTCTCCTTAACCCGCGCGAGAACGAATCCGCGCACAACGTCCCCTGCGAAGTACTCGGGTTTGTCCAGCGCGACGTCGATCGCCACTTGCCTACTCTCGGCCGAGTTGGCGCTGCCCATCGCTCAACTCTCCTTGGCCCCGCCCGGGCGCGCACGATTGAGATCCCGCCGTTTGTCGTCGTCCGCGAGGCACCGGTGCTGGACGGAGCAAAGGATCTGGCTAGCTTGCTCGCCAAGCGCTGGACACAACAACAGCTTCGAGCAAGCCCGAAGCAACTTGTTGGAACACATCGAAAGTACATGGCGCACACCCCACTGGCGGCGCGAGCCCCGCTGGAATCGCGCCGTCCGCATGCGCTGGAATCGCGCGCCCTGCAGTGGAATCGCGCGCCCTGCGAAGCCTTTCGTCGGAATCGCGAGGCCCAGCGGTGGGATCTTTGCTGGAATCGCGAGCCGTGGAGTTGCGCGCTCGCAGGCCGCGCCTTGGTCGTAAGCGTGTCGAGCCTGTGTCGCGCGAACGCGGCCGAGGCCGGGACGTCGACGCTCGCGGCAAGTGAAGCTTCAGGATCGAACGATGGTTTGAATTCCGAAGAGAACTGGTGGGTCGTTTAGTAAAGGGTCTGGCAAGGGCCGTTCCTGGAGTGGTCGAGTCGAGCGAGGCCCAGGCCCGCAGCATGCGCTAGCGGGACTATGGCGGCGCGAGGGCCGTCTGGCTCAGCGGAGAGGCGGGCCGTGTAGTTGTAAAGCACCTCGGCCATCCGGGGCGAGGAAAGCCGGCCGCGAACAAGCTTTGCTGCAATCACAGCAACATCTCGCGCAACGCTAAGGCCCTTGCTGGTCCCCCCCACCCAAAGCATGTCTGGCGCGACGCTGCCAGGCACGGCTCCTTCGAACAGCAACGCGTCCGCGCCGAGATCGGCGGCATACATCTTGAGGCGATCGAGGACGTCTGTGGCAGTCCATGCAACGCGGTCCGAACTCAAGAATGCCGGAGCACTTGCTGGAGCCGCGGCATCACGCATGGCGAGATACAAGCCAAGTTTTGCCGTCGCGTCGCTTGAGCCCTTCGCATGTACGATTTCAACACTCTTTGTTTCGTTTCGCGCCCATTGCTGCAACGCGCTGCAAGCCAACTCTGATGTGCACAGGAAAACGATCCCGTCAAAGCTACGGACGCCAAAGGCTGCACTGACACACGCCCAGTTCACTGTTGCGGATTTCGTGACGCTGATCAAGGTGACGCCACCGGTCTTCTCCACAGCGGTGTGAGCACCGTTGGAAAGACTTTGAGCTATCTTGGGACGACTCTGCGCCAGGCGGTCGGCGACGTGGCCGAGGGGCCTCGCGCCTGAAGACTCGTTCTGGCACCGCCTGGGCTGGTCGCTCGATAGAAACCAATGGCCCCAGAGCTTGGCCCTGGCCACTTTCGAATCTATGCCGACAAGAAAGTTGTTGAGGACCACATAAGGGTCGAGCGCCTCGAGCACGAACGGCGCGCGATACCACTGGCCAGACGCAAATTGCCGCGTAGGCAGCGTGATAACATTGATCCTCTTCCCTTCCGCGGCCATCTTCAAGAACGCGCGCACCAGCATGAACTGCTCGTTGCCTCTGGCCCCGAAAAACTCTCCGTCCTTGAATTCTGTTGCGAGAAAGCTGAGGCGCGCGCGCAACTTGAGTACAACGCGACCAAGTGCTTCCACCGTGAGCGGCGTGGGCAGGAGGAGCAGGAAACCGCCGTTCAGCGAATTCCGCTCGCCAAATCTGTCGCTCATGGTGACAATATCCGGTGGAGTCGAGGCGACGCGAACGGCGCCGAGGACAATCGACATGGGGTCCCTGGCCCAGAAAGCGTCTGATTCAGTGAGGAGGACGGCGACGCCCGAGCGCGCCAAGGCGTACAGCATACGCGATCGAAACAGAATGTACCTGTGATACGCGATCTCGCCATACCTGAGCGCTGCTTTTGGCGCCGAAGCAGTGTAGCGCTGCAAGAAGGTGTTAATGCGCAGCCCGCTTGCGCTTGCAGCGTCCTGCAGAGCTTCGAGCGCCTCATTGTCAGTGCAAATGAAAAGCATTTTCTCCAGCATGCCCGAACGCAGCGCAACCAAGTTGCAGATCCAGTTGGAGGTCATTTCAGCAAACTTGACGTTCAGGAGCTGAATGACAATAGGCGTCAGGCCATCGCTCATCGCCCTAATGTGCGCGGCGAGGTCACTGAACTCGCTAATCGAGATTCGCGACGCCGTTGTTGCAGCAGCCGACGCGATGGCAGAGTCCGTGGGCGCCAGCCGCGTTTCGCTCGTTTGCGACGAGTTGTCGGAAACGAGAGCACCGCTCAACTTGGACCGCAAGAAACCCTCGTCCTCTCGTCCAAGTCCCGTACGCCCCCTGGGGTCTGCAAGAGAGTATGCGAACGTTTGCCTCAGCACTTGCTCGTTTGGAAACGCGAAGCGATGGCCTCGCGAGGTGACAAAGTCTGCAAACGTCAGCGGCGGGCCGTTCCCCGCTTCTTGCCTTGCAGTCAAGTACGCGCGCCAAGCTTGCTGCCGAGGGCTGTATGGTGCCTGCGCGTTTGCGAGGGCACCCGCGCTGGAAGTGATAACGGGCCCTGCACCGGCCAGTCCTTCGACGCCTTGAGGACTAGTAAACGCCACCCCCCCGACAAGTTGAGCGCTGCCGACAGAGCGCCACACCAGCTCAAGCCAAATGAGGGCAAGTGGAGCGAGACGGAAATCGTCAGAGGTGACAAGCACGTGCGGCCCCGCGTCTGGTTCCGCAAAGGGCCTCCAGCTCAGCAGAAAGGCCAGTTCGTCTTCTTCCGGTAGCACAGCGACTGTTTTAGGACCGTGCGGCCACTGGTAGAGGCGCGCCACGCTGGCGCGTTCCTGCACCGATTCGTGCTGCGCAGAGCCCATGACGAAAATGGACAGGGCGACGTTCTCAAGCGCGCCAGCAACCACGGATGCGACACCCAAAGAGTCCAGCAGCTCAACGGTTGCCTTGCTTTCACGTCTGCAGATACACGCGATCCGAAACGCGCCGCCTTGCACCCGGGCCGGCGGCGACAGCGCCGACGCGCCGCCGACAGGTTGCGAAAACACGGTTCCCAGACCGTCCGCCACTTGAGATCGGCCATTCTGCAGAAGAAAGGACGCAATGTTGCTGGCGGCGAGCGCCACAAAAGTGATCATCAACACAAACAGGGCCTTTGGCAGCGCCTTGGGCAGTCCCTTTGGCTGCTGCTTTGCGATTCGACCGCTAGCGGTGGCCGGCCCGGACGCGGCTGCCCAAGTTTTGCCCTGGACGGGAAAGCTCAAGCTCACGACGCGCTCTCGCGCCGCGAGCGGGGACAGCCTCATGTCTGCCGCCTTCAACCGCACTCAAACGCCGAGCTCGCTCCTCGCCGCTCCCTCCGGGAGGTCGGGTTCACGGGCTTCCAGGTACCTAGGCCAGCTCCACGCATCACGAAACACAACACGCCCCTTTCCACGACCAGTATCTCGCACGCCCAGCTGGAGGCCAGCCAGCAGCGCTTGCAGCTCGCCTGCACCTGCGCGGCGCTCGCGGAGAGCTGCGTGGAGCTCGAAGAGGCGCTGCCGTGTGGAGGGGGGAGGAGGATACAGGTCTGCAAAGCCTGGTGACCTTGACCTCAAGGTCAAGAGCCTTCAGGTTGGTTGTTTGACACAACGGGAGACGGACTGCCTCACCATCGATCGACCTGCGACTGTCACGGCCATTGCTGGAGGCCGGCCGAGCAGCAGGCGCGCGGCCTCGGCCGGCTCAAGGTCGGCGCTCAATTTCAAGTAAGCTAGTTGGCATGGTAGTTTGTTGCGGATGGGGAGTCATGGCGGCGTCACCGGCGAGCCTGGCGCTGCGAACGTGGCTTGCCATGGCCAAGGCGAGCGCCAGACCCTGCCCGCCTCGTGCCGGCCTGTCCTGGGACTATATCCGGTGCTTGGCGGTACGTGCGATCCAGCCGCTCAGTTGTGGACTCCTGTCTCGGGAGCTCGAGACCTTCTGCGTCACGCAGGCTTGGGTCTGCAGCGGCGAGCGCCACCGGTGCTGCGACCTCTGGAGCGAAAGGCATGTTGCTGGGCTTGCCGTAAACCTGGTGCACAGCGCGTAAAACCGCAAAAAGCGCGAGGCGCTCCCCGCGAACAAGCGGTTCTACGTCCCGACAAAGCAGTGCAACGAGTTGGGCGCGGCGGTCCCGCACTTGCGCGGGGCATGGCTTGGGATTGCTAAGCACCGCCACCATAGCTCGGAATGCCGCGATAATGTTTTGCGTTGCTTCCGCGACGGAGCGCGGCGGTCGGTGCAGCGTGTGCTGCGAGGCTAGAAGCTGAGCAACCTGCGTATCGATGGCGGCGAAGACTTCCCAGAACAGAATGCCGTTTCGGACTGGATCTTGGAGCAGTGGCTCGCCTGCCGTGCCTGCAAGATGCGCCTCGGTGACGGAGCGGAGGGGGAGGGAGAGGACCCAGCCGATTAACTGGGACTCTACTCGTGGAGAAAGGGCTGCAACTGGCTCGGGGCCCGTTTCTGGCTCCGTCTTCGGGAGAGGAAGGGCCGCTCTCGCAGTGAGGCCGTGCATGGGCGAGGAACTCCTCGTCGCACCGGGGAATGGTTGTTGCGGTCGGCGCTCTGCATTGCGATCCTGCGAATTTGTGACAAGAAATCCTTTTCCGTGAGCAATCACGGATGAGGTCGAGCTGCGGCGGCGTGGCGGGGCACGCAAGAAGACTGGCGCCTGCTGCAAGACATCGTACTCCGGGTTGAAACTGGGCCCGCGGTCGCTCTCCCGCGGTGGCTGCCAGGCGTTGAGGCGCCGCTCATCCAAAGAAGAGCTCCGTGGCCGCGTTTTCGGCCGCCGTGGCGGCAAGCTCCGTTTGCGAGGGCGAGTGCGAGCCCGCGACCCGGCGAGGCCCCCCGCGGCTCGTAGTGGCGGCGGCATGGGCTCCCCAAACGATGTGCGCACGTCCGCCAGGAGTTCCCAGATGACTGCTCCAGGACTCGCAAAGGCGACCTTGTCGGCTCCGTAGAGGTGCCGGGGCGGCATGTTCGAGCGGCCCTGCAGCACCGAGAGTGCTACAGTGACATTCTTGACGCGCGCGCCGTGCGTCTTGGCGTCGAGGGTGACGCCGCTCAGCAGGAGCTGTTTGCGAACCTTTCCGTCGAGCTGCTTGTATAGCTTTTCGACGCAAGGCAGGGAGGTGTCGGCTGGAGCGCTGCGCTGGTGCAGGGTCCTCACGATCTCGCAGAGCAATACGCCGCTCTTGAAGATTTGAGCGACATGGTCAAATAAGTCGGAAGGGTTGAGCTCGGAGGTGCGCAGCCCAAGTGTGGCCCCAAACGAGCGAAAGCGGGCGAAGATACGTGGAAGGTTGTCTGGGAGGAGCAGCCACGCCAGGGTTGTGCGGTGCTCGGCGTGTAGCGCGCCGACTTGCTTGGGATCTGAGGCCAGCGACCGCAGAATGCTCAGCGCGCTGGCAGAAGCATCGGCCGATGACAGGTCGGCAACGTCGGTCTGCGGCGCAAGCGCGCGTCGCCGTGTTGCGCGGCGCGGACGACGCAACGCGTGATCTAGCCCAAAGAGCTGACCAGGCCCTCTCGGCCCAGCGTCCAGGTGCTGCTGTCCCCGCTGGCGCGGCGGGTCCGGCGACCGTGGAAGCTGTGCAAGCGTTGGTTTGAACGTGGGGTCGACGAGCGACCCGGCGCGAAAGGCCCTCGCCGCAGGCTGATCGACCGACAACTCCGCGTCGCTGGCCACCTCAGTGCGCCCAGGGCGCGTAGCGACGGCGGAGGAATGAGGGCGGTCCACCTCGGTTGAGGCGTTCCAGGGCGGCCGTGGCGCTTCCTCGCCAGGTTCTCCACTGGCAGAGCTGGGGCGGCGCTGCCGCAGGCGCGAGGTGCGCAACAGGCTCAGGCGTGTGGTGGAAGGAACTGGGGGGCATCCGCCTTGCGCCGTGCACGGCCAAGCGGGCGATCGCGACTGAGCGCGTTCGAATCGCGCGCGGGCAGAGCAGGAGGCTGGTGTTCCACGGCTGGCCCGGGGCTT
>BLSG01000422.1:40800-51955 GCA_012862495.1 Thraustochytrium aureum | reverse complement strand
GTGGGGGCAGAGCGACAGTTAGAACCCCGCCTTTGCAGCAGTTGCGATGGCGAGGGGGCCCACCCGCGTTCGGCCAGCCAGACAGCCAGACAGCCGTCGGCGATACTGCTCAGTGCAACCGCATATGCCACAACTTACGGGCCAAACATCTGCACAGCGCACGGGGCACCCCAGCTCCCGTCCTCCTTGCGGCGCAGCACGACTCCGTTCCCGCTCCGCACGGTCACGATGCATCCCAGCTTGTACAGCTTGACGAACGCGGCGCCCACGCACTCGCGGATCTTGCGCGCTGCGTCGGCCTTTCTGATCTCCTTGGGGGCGTCCATGAGCATCTCCGGCACGTACGAGCACGACTGAAGGAGCGACATGATGCCAAAAACCCAGCTTTCAACGACGCGGGCACCGCTTCTTTGCCTCGAGAACGCACGAGCGAGTTGGCAACAAGTCCTAGCGCCTCAAGAGGAGTCTCCGCGCGCAGTCCCGTGGCCGCCCTCGCTCTCCAGTTGCAGCTCTGCCGCGCCCGTTCGCAGCTAGCCTCGCCGACTCTCCCAGCCCACGTAACGAGCCCGTCTTCGAGACAATCCACGGTAACATGCCCCCCTTACGTTTGGATCGTCCCACCTTATGAATAAGCGCCTGGAGGCTTGAAGGAAGCGCGGACGCGTCGGAAGAGGTCGCTGCGCGTCACTTTGGGTCACAGAGAGGATGTGCGTGACGCGGGCCGAGCGCCACGTCTTTTTTCAGCTCGCTCGGAGGCTTGAAGGCTGTGAACGAGCGGCGGCAGCTGAACGCGTTCGAGTCCCTGATGAGACAGCAGTAGGCCAAGGTTCTTCGATGCTCTCGTCAGGCTACTGGAGCATTTATTCACTCCAGGTAGTAGAGTACTGGCCGCTGTGCTTGCACTGATGATCGATCGCATTCACCAGTTCAGTTTTTTCCAGCGTCGTTGTTTGGATGATGATCATCATGAATGGTTGTAGGCAAGGAGGAAGTACCTCAGTAGTTAGTTGACACCGGCCGGTCGTCGACTCGAGTAACGTAGGGAGTAAGCGTGACGCAAACGGTCGTATCTTCGCGCCAAAGCATCGTCACATAGGTACTCGGTCAAGGCGAAGCGAAGCCCAGCGTCACGAGAAATCGCTGTGTGACGCGGAAAGAAAAAGATCTATATCTTGATATCTCGTCACAGGGGATTTATTCAAGTCACGCGGGGCTGGCGGGCGCGGCCTCAATATCGGGTGGCCAGCAAAGAGAGACGCACGGAGGGTGCGAGGCAGACCCGAGTCAACAGCAGGAAGAGCAGCAGACCAGTCGCAGCAGCAAGCAGCATCAGCACCAGCGCCAGGGCAAAAGTAGTTTCGGTGAGTTTTATGTCTGGCGCTTGCCGGTTTGAGAGGTCGCGGTGGCGTCCGGCCAGCCGGGCATCGGTTCAGATGTTGGCTGGGCCGAGTGGCATCCAGACGCCCGTTTCTGTCGCCAGGCGCAAGTGCAATGGGGCTGGCCGGGTCGCCTGGCGTGCTTGTTGCGCCTGCAGCAGTGCCTAGTGGTGCCCTTGCTCAACGTGCGAGTTGCTGACGCGAGTCCATAAACGCTTGACGTGCAAAACAGACAGTCGAACAAAAATGTTCCGCAACGTCCTCCGCAGTGCTTCGCGGCTCCAGGCCGCCGCTGTCGCTCCGAAGACCACCTTCGGCCTCGCCCCGAAGAACACCTTTATTCGCCCCTCGGCCTTCCAGACAATCGGCGCCACGCGCATGTTCACCGGCGGCAACGACGAGTACGCTCGTGGCATGGTCAAGTGGTTTGACGACAAGAAGGGCTTCGGCTTCATTGTCCCGGAAGACAACAGCGGCGACATCTTCGTCCACTTCTCCGCCATCGAGCAGAGGGAGAACGAGTTCCGCTCGCTCGAAGACAGCGAGCAAGTCGAGTTCACCGTGCTCGAAGACCACTCTGGCCGCCGCCAGGCCGGCAGCGTCAAGCGCAGCAAGGCACCCTCTAGCTTCGGTGCCTTTTAATCACTGTTGATTCTCGACGCTCGACGGACCGGCGCTGCGGCGAGCGCCTCAGCGTTTGCAACTCGGCCGTGCTCTCCACCCACCTAAGGCTTTTACCATCTGACAGCGAGGTCCTACGCGATCTCTCCTGACCGCAACACAACCTCGAACGAAAACAAACAACCATCCATCCCCATCTCACCCGCGCTGTGCTCCTCCGAGAGGCAAGACCGTCGCCCGCCGTCCTGGCCCACGTCCGTCTCTGGCACCTATCCATCTGGAGAAGGAGCTCGCAGCCACGAGCCTCAAGTGTGCTGCGAGCACCGGCGGGTGGTGCGCGACGGCGCGCTGGGGCCTCGCTGGTGCCGCGCTGGTGCCGCGCTGGGGCCGCGCTGGCGCGCCAGATAGCGAGTGCCCATGGCCTCGTCCCTGGCAACGAAATGTCCCGGATGGAGCCTTCGGTTCGAAGGAATGGAGCAACACGCGGACGCCGTCGTGGTGAGCGAGCAAGTGCTAGCCCTGTTCTGCTCCAAGTTTGCCGTGAGTTGCTGGCGCTGTGGCGAGGGGCGGGTTGGGGCGGGGCTCGTGCCCCTCGGCGGGTGCACGGCCGTGGCGGCGCGGGCTATGTTTGGAACGAGTCGCTGACGGCCGCGGGCCACGACCTGCTGCTGACGCCAACAAGCGCAGATGGGGCCAGCACTAGGAATCAAGCCGCTTGAGCTCATACAGGACGACGTGCCTCGTGCCGTGCTCAATGGCATGCCCGGCAAGTACATTGTGGCGGTGACCTGCCTCCGCGCCAAGCGCTTCAACCAGCTCGTGTACCAACTCGGGCACGAGTTTCTCCACGTCTTTGCAAATCCGTACCTGATTCATCCCCTGATGGAAGTTCTTGCATGCGCAACGTCCCTGGTTGCCCTAAGTCACACAGCCCGTGCATGGAGGACTGGGCCGGCCTCGCTCCAAGCGTACGCCGACAAGTTTGACGAGTACAAGGACCGCGTGGTCCGCGCTGCGTGGGCGAACGTGAGCCTCGACCCGGGGGGGGCGAGGCCCTCTTGCAATGGCAGCGGACATTTCAAATGGACTGCAGCGACCGAAACGCGCAGTTGGTCGCAGCATCCCTTGTCGCGCCAACGCTAGACCGTCTGCAGTCGTGGGCCGTGCTTCGGCTCGTGCAGAGCGCCTTGCCACTGGACCAAGCTCCACTCGGAGCTGACTGGCGCGCCTCCGTCAACCTTTCCGCGTGGCTTGCTGCGTGCCGGCGATCCCCGAATTGCGGAGAGGAGGAGGCCAAGTTCGTGGAGCAACTCGGGATCCAGTTCGGTTTGCATTCCTAACCGAGCCGGCAGGGTGCGCCCAGCGAGGATCGGCATGCATCTCTTTCTTTTGTTTCTCTTTTGGGCGTTGGCGCACGAGCGATAAAGCGGGCGGCTCACCCAAGCAAGCCGTGCTTGCCCAAGCAAGCCATGCTTGCTTGCCGCAGACGCACCTTTGCGGAGAGGGTCCGGCGAGCGGCCCAGAGGGCGGCGGCGTCTAACGCCGGCCCCGCGTTGGAGCAGCGCCAGGCGGCCGCGTCGAGGAGCGCACCGCGAGCGGCAGCTGCGCTGCAGCTTGGGCGCCCTGATTTGCGAGATAGTCCGCTCTGTCGTTGAACTGCTCAGCGCTGTGGCCCTTAACATGTTGGAATTCGACGGGGCGGGTGGCCTTCACTTTGTCCAGCTGCTCGCGACAGCTGCGGATCAGAGCGGCGTTCTTGGCGCCGTTAAATTCTCCAGTTACCGACTTGGCGGCGTAGTGGGAGTCGTACCGCACGACAACCTTCTTGCCGGGCTCCGTGTCGAGTCATTCGCGATGCGTTCGAGCGCACGGCCGATCGCGGTGAGCTCCCCAGTGTTGTTGGACGCGACATCGGCGCCGCGGTATTCAGTGTGGCCTTTTGCAGTCACCACAGGTCCAAAGGCCTCGTCGCGGACCTTGAGCATGCTGGTGCCACTGCCTCCGTGCTGGTCGTCGAGCAGAACGTACCCCCTACTCGCGACGGTGGCGAATTAGCGCTGGCCCCGAGATGCAGGCCACCCTTGCCCGCCCCTTATACTTACCATCCTGCGGGCGGGTTGTTCTTCGCCACGTTGGCGTTCCCCTTGCACGCTCCGTCCGTGTAAACAACATACGACCCGCTTCCGCTTCCTTTGCTCGAGCTACTCAGCGCAGCTCGCTGCTGTAGCCTGAATGCGCTGCCGCCTGATCCGCTTGAGCCCATGCGAATAGCCTGCGCCAGCAAATCGCCAATCAATGGTCAGCAACACACGGCACAGCGCACGTCAAGCCAGCCGAGCCTCGCGTCCAACTTGCCTTGCTGCTCACGCTTCGAAGCATGGTAGCGCTAGAGGCCGTGTCCCAGCCGCGCTTCAAGCCTCTCGCTGACGGATCGGCTTCGGTCGCCGAGCTCCTGCCCCCCGTGCTGCTTGTGCTCGCGCTGCTTGTGCGGGCGGACCTGGAATACGCCGACTGCGTCGCAGGTGCAGCCACCGCGAGCGCTCTCGTGTAGCTCTTGCTCCGCGCGCCGCTCGAGCCGCTCGTTCGCGCGTAGCTCCCGCTTGCCGGGGCGCTTTGGCCGCTCGGCCCGCCGCCGGCGGCGAACGCCTCCGCAGCAGCCGCCGTCGAAAACGACTTGAACCGCGCGCCGCTGTATCCGTCCACCTGCTCCCGGCAATCGTCCCACGAACTGAACACGCCCGTCGCGCGGCCTCGCTGCACAGCGTAGAACTTGACCATTTGCGGCGCTGGACGCGCACGGGCTCGCGCCCGACTCGCCTCGCTCGCACCTGATCATCCACCTGTTCTGACGGCACCGAGACGGACGCCCTGTGTCCCACTCACGAGCGCGATCGATCCCACGCCCGCATCACGTTGACGCGTAGAGTACATCTTCATCTCGTTGGTCGGCCGTCCTCGCGCGCCGAGCTCGCAGGAGCGCGTCGCCAAGCCCCAGGGGCGAGCGCCGCAGGATTGCACGTTGACGCTGCTCTCGAGCTCGTTCCTGGGCGAGTGCATACGAAGCCATAGGCCGATACGCGGTCGATACGCTGCTGCAGCGGCGCCGCGCTCGTCGACAAGGTTGCCGCGGAGCTGCTTCGGAACGCGACGTCCTAGGCCCTGCGCCGGCTTCGAGATGACGTTCGCTGCCTGAGCCCTGCTCGTGCTCAACTTTGGCGCTACTCTTGGTTTGCATGTCGAACACCGCTGATTGTACTTGGTATTCCCAAGCCAGGAATGGACGCTACGAAGTTGCGACCGGTTTGGGCGCTCGCAGATGCGGCTGCGCAGCTCGGCGGCGCAGTGCGCGCAGAACTGCGTTGCGTGACGAAACTGCTGCCTTTGGTTCGCCTTGCAAGCTCGCAACATTCTCGAGCCGATCGGGGCCGCTGCCGACGGAGAAGAAACAAAGGAGCACGCTCTGGCCGAGCTAGTCTTTAGGGCTACCACTTGTAGAAACTTGAGAGTCGTAGTCATTGGAGTGCATAAAACGCCGCGAGAGCCCGTACGTCTCGCAGTAGGCCGCAAACGCCTCGCTGGCCATAAGGGCGTCCTCGCTCAGCCCAAACCACTCGAGCTCGTACTCGTGCTTGCCGTGGGCGCCCCGCTTCCCCGCGCCGTCGCCAGTTGTTCCGTTCAAGTAGGCCTCCATTCCCGCGCGAGCGCTTGACGACAGCTCGAGACCGAAACTCGCATAGACTTGCTCGACCACCCGCATGGGGGCGCGAACGAGATCCTCGAACCTCACATCGACAACCTGACCAGCCGCGCTCGGGCTGCCCGCCCTCGTTTCCATAAACGAGCGAATGATTCGATTCCACTGGTTGTTCTGATAAGCCCCAATTTCGTGCGGCCGGATTGCGTCCGTTGCAATGCCGTAAAACCTGGCATGCAGCGAGGAGAGCGAGGCAATCATGCCCGCAGGATCGCGATGCGGCATGATAATGCGCGCATCAGGATACACTGTCCAGAGTGCTGCGAGCGTGTACATGTGCCATGGCGTTTTGAGCAACCAGGTCTTTCGCGCAGGAGTGGAGGGACTCGTCCCGTGTTGCAAGGTTTGCAGGAAGCGCTTGTGGAAGCGCATCGGCGACTCTTGCGACTCGCCCATGAGCCAATCTTGATAGTCTGCTACATTATACAGCGTGTTGTAGAGGAGCGACCGCGCGTCCAGCGCGAGAATCGGCATGCATTCCTCGGCGTTCAGAGCGTGAACCGGGTGCACCTGTGCGAGCTTTGGGGCCAGCAACTGGAAAACGTTGAGCTGCAGATTCATCGACAGAACGCGCCAGTACTTGGAGCCCTGCTCGTCGCTTTGGTCAGGGTCAGTGGGGGGCACTGGGTCTTGGATCTCCCAGAGCCGAGGAGCGCGGAATTGCGTGTCGTGCTGGAGCAAGTTGTGAAGAAAGCTCGTCCCAGAGCGCGGCATGCCGATGATAAAAACCGGGGCTGTGATGCTCTCGTTTCGAGAACCTGGGTGGGACTTGCCATACTCTATGATTTTGAGCCTGTTGGCGAGAATGGTCGTCATTTGCACCCAAGTCAAGATGCGCCCGAGGGAAGTGAGCTCGGCCTTGGTCTCAAGCGCACGTCCAAGATGCTCCAGGCCTTGGCGGAAAGTCCCCGACGAGTCTTGCCAGTCATTGAGCCCTGTGATCCACTCGGCGGCGCGGGTCAAGTCGCTAGCCTCCATGCTCAGTCGGGTCCCAAGCGCGGCCTCCGCGATGGTGAGAACGAGCCCTGCGCCAGCGTCGGCAGCGACGAGCCACGCCGGTCTGTGCGGTCGCAACGGCGCAGGGAGGCCGAGGTGTTCTCGGGTCGGCACTTGCATTTGAGCGGCCCAAGCCAGCGCGGCCACAGCGGCTGCCCGAGCGGCCCATCGCGTCGCAGAGCCCATTTGCCTGTTTCGAGCGAAAATCGCAGGACGCGTTCGCTTCTGCCGCCTCTCTACCAGAGAGCGGGCCCCGCGACACGCCACGCGGTGAGCCACGCTCCTGGGCTGCGAGCGAGCAAGCACTCTGCTCGAAATGTGCGTTCAAGTGCGAGGACCCTGCAGTCGCGACTTGTGCGCAAACATGACACTCTCGTCCGATCATTGCCAAAACGAGACTGGCGCTCACCGGTGCTCGACCTGTTCGATTTCAGGTGTCAACCCTGCAAGATGTGGGGAGGGCCTCGACGCGGAGCACAAGCTCGCCAGCCAGGCGAGGGGGGCAGCATGCAAAGGCAAAGGTACTTTGTTTTGTGCGTTTGGGTCAGTTGAACAAAAACAAGGCCGAGGGCAAGCCGGTGGAAGGCAGTTTCACGGGTCCTCCTCTTCAGCGTCGCCTTCCTCCTCCTCGCCCTCGTCCTCCTCCTCGCCCTCCTCCTCGCCGGCGGGAGACCCTTGGCCGGCCCGGCCGCCCTTTTTGTCGTCCGTTATGCCGATGATCGAGTCGAGCTCCATCTCGTCGTTCTCCGCTGCAGAGCTGTAGTCGTGGTTGTCCTGCGCGACTTGTATCCCGTCCACGTGCGCGTTGATCTCCGCAGCGAGGTCCCAGTCTGGGAACGTCTCGTCGATGAGCACAGTCATGTCAGTCTGCGTGTAGAATCGCATCGACGAGATGGGATTTTTGTTCATGCGGCGCCAGAGCACCTCCTCGGAGAGCTTGGCAGTGTTTTCGCTGAGAGCCTCTTGCAGCTTGGCTTTCCATGCAGGCCGAAACGAGGCCCCGCCCATGTTGATGAAGCAGTGCTGACCAGTGGCTACGGTGATGAGCCAGAGCTTCTTCTTCTCGTCAAGCAAAAAGTCAAAGCAAGATGTCTGGATGACGGCCGCGCTGGGGGGTAGCTGGTCGGAGGTGCGATCAAGCGGCTGCTCGGATTCGGCATTGGGGTCGTCGTCCCCAGAGCGCTGGCGCTTGAAGATAGAGTACAGCGCGTAGATCATCCGCGCCTTCATCTGCGGACGCAGCACGGCGTTGACGTACTTCTCGTCGTGGCCGGCCCTCGTCAGGTACGTCTGGAGACTGTTGAACGAGGTGTATAGCTCGCTTGACTTGAGGACTTTTTTCTGCGCGCTCTTCTGCTCGCTGGTGATGTGGGCCGCCTTTTTGTAGTCCGAGTCGTGCCGCGCAAAGGGCTTGTACTTGACGATCGACCTGAACACAGCGCCGTCGTGGTAGAAGGCGATGAAGGGCTTGGCGCTCACAATCACGGCAAACGTGCGGATGATGAATTTGCGCTCCTCGATAAGGAGCGGGTTGTTGATGTAGAGCTGCACGATCGCGCGGTTCTTGGTTTCCTTGGTGAGCTCCTTCACCTTTTTGTCAGACTTGACGAGCTGGTCGTAGATCGACTCGGCACTCTTCATGTAGTTTGACCCCGGGACGGTAAACTTGCGCACATAAGCCTCACCGAACTCGGACATGCTCTCGTTCGTGCAGTGCAGCTTGAGCGAGCGGCGCTCTTGCTCCTTGTAGAGCCGCCAGGTGATCGGGTAAAAGTCCGGCTTGAGCTTGACCTGCGGCACCTTCTCCTCGAACGCCAGGAGGTGGCTGAACTGGTCGGCTTTGTTCTGGGGAAGGTAGTACGGGCAGAAGGATATGCGCACCTCATCCTTCTTGAAGGCGGGGCACTTGCCCTTGTCTTCGAACCCGATCCACATCGGCGCCTTGCGGCTCGACTTTGTGCTCTGCTTGTATCCGAGCGTCTTGAGGGCGCGCTCCATGTCGTTCTTGCGCCCAAGATGGGCGAACGTGTTATCCGACCTCAGCTCCTCGACAAACTTGACAAACTCGGGGTCCGGCTCGCGCTTTGCAAACGCCATTTTCCGGTTCAGGGCTTCTTTGGCAGCAGGTTCGCCCTCGCGCTTGGCTGGATCCTCGACGCTTGACTCTTCCACGTCGAGCGAGTGTCCGTCCCCACCGGCTCCGGCACCTGTGCGGGCGGAATCGTCCGTGTCGTCGCCCTCCTTTTCAGCAATCAACTTGGCGCGCTCAGCCGAGAGTTGGCCGTAGTCTTCGAGCCGTTTCGTGTCGTGCACGCGCTCGCCAGTCCGAAGACTTGTAGCACCGAGGTTGTAGCCCTCCTTGCGCACCGTGAATAGCACCTTGCCAGTCCTCCCCCGGATCCGCTCCTCGGCCTCTTTGTCGAGCTCCAAGACCTCGTTGATGTCTTGGAACAGCGGCGCGGCGTCGCGCTCCTTGTTTGATTCGGCCTTGTCAACGGGTTCGCCTTCGGCGTCGCCGCCACTGAGGACGCGCAACACGCGCTCGCTCTCATATCCGAGGCGCGGCTTGTTGACAGCCCCGCTTCGGATCAGGATCAGGTCTGTTTTCCTCGTTTCCTCGGCAATCACCTCGAGCACAGAGGAGCGGTGCGCGCGCTGCGACCGCCGAGATGCTTCCTTGACCAAGTGTTGCGAAGACACGTGGAATACGGCGCTGTAAATGCGCGTGTTGACCTGCGCCACGTCGTAGAACGCCAGGCACACCAGCGTCACAAAAACAACGCACAGACGGTTCACGCACCCGCCGCTGTTGCTCGGTGCCTTGCGTTTCAGGATCTTCTCGTCCTCAGTGTCATCGTTTTCAGAAGAGTCGCGCCTTGGCTCGGCAAACCCGTCGCCCACTTCGCGCTGCTGCCCTTTGCTGCCCGAACCGGTTGTGTTCTTCCTCTTCTTTTGCACCGAGCTCATTGCGCCGGGCCCTGGGAGCGCAGGCCGGTCCTTGCTAGGCGGGGGAGGCCTACGGTGCCCGACGGCGCCGCGTCCGCACCAAACAACTGCGTGGAGGCGACCGCTTTCGCGACAGGATCGGGCCAGCCAGCCGTGCGCGACGCGCTCGAAGCAACCAAGGGGCGCAAGGCAGCGCAAGGCGGCGCAAGGCGGCGCAAGGCGGCGCAAGGCAGCGAGTCGAGCAACGTCAAAAGACGCAAGCCGCCCAGCTCCGCGCAGCGTGTCGTGTCTCCGATGCGACTCTGCCCGCCTCGCAAATCCGATGCCGCTGGCGGGTTCCCCTCGTTCCGGCGCGCCTTCCGCCCCGATACATTCTATTGAATTTAAGTACTCACTTCGATAACTCAATGCTCAAATGGAAACCTTATTTGTTATCTAATTATTGATATTACGTACCGGTTGTCTCGTGGTGGTTTCGGAGACAGAGTCGTTTCGAGAGGCGTAACGGTAACACTGGTCGCTGGAGCATACTCGAGATGCTTTGACGCATGTGCCAGACACCGAGCAACGCAGCGCACGCAGCAGGAGAGCGAGCCGCTCTGGCGGGCTAGGCAGGCAGGCAGGAAGGCAGGAAGGTTTGAATTAACTCGGCCGAGCTTCTGATCGTGGCGGCGAGAGTGATCGGCGCATCGCGTTGTGGTGGCGCGAAGAAAGGCGTGGGCGGACGTGACCTGGCACGGGTTTGTGCAAGGCAGTGATGGAGTCCAAGGCGTTCGACGATGACTACGCCGATCCAGTGGGCGAGAGCGTGGGGGAGAATCCCGTGGGAACGGCGCAGGAAAGCGCGCTCAGGAGCATGGCGAGCTCGCACAAGCAGTTTACAGTGCTGAGGTGCAAGACGATCTTCTGCGGCGACCCCCACGTCGGCAAGACCGCGCTGTGCCAAATGTTCCAGAGCAGCGGGCAAAACTACCCGAAGAGCTACCTCATGACGCTGGGGGTGGACTTTACGGTAAAAGACCTCGTCGTGCGCGACACGGACAGAAAGGTCGAGATGTTCATCTACGACACGGGCGGCCAGTCGGTGTTCAACCAACGCGAGCTTGGGGGACAGTACTGGGCGAACGCGTCGGTCGCCGTGTACGTGTACGACGTTGGGAGCCGGCCTAGCTTTTTGTCGTGCAGCAAATGGCTTGCCGCAGTGCGCACAGAGAACCCGGGGCGCCCCCTCCCAGGCATTCTCGTGGCCAACAAGGTGGACCTGCGCGAGAAGGGCCGTGTCCAGGTCGCCAAAGAAGAGGGGGAAGAGTTTGCACGGAGCAATGGAATGACCTTTCTCGAGACGTCGGCGCTCCGGAACAAGGGCGTCAACGAGCTGTTTCAGTTTATTGCAGACGCCTATAACGCCAAGTACAATGAGGCGATTGCGCGCCTCCGCGACGCGGCCTGATAGCGTTTCCTC
>BLSG01000421.1:23645-40552 GCA_012862495.1 Thraustochytrium aureum | reverse complement strand
CGCGAGGCTGGACGCGCGGCGAACGCGGACAAGAGGTGGTGAACGCCGAGGTTGCGGCGCTTGACGGCCCCGCACGGGGTTCAGGGCCGGCTCCGGGCCAAGACGAGTGGGAGAATGCTTGGGTCGTCACAATCCTCCCCGGCGCTCAGCACTCGCGATGGCAAGCCATCTATTCGCAAGAAAAGCAAAGTCCCTGCCGGGAAGCGCGAGGCGTCATGGGACAACTCAGCGTCAATCACAGACACGATTCCCGAGTACGACTCAACGCAAGACCCCTTCTGCGCTCTGTGGAAGAGTGCAGCGCAGCGTCGGCAGTTTGGCCTCGCAGAACGCAAGAGTTTTGCCCTCTCGAGGAGTTTCAAGCGCAGTCTCCGCAAGGCCCGCCAAGACCAACTGCGCGAGGACCAACAATCAGGCAGCGGATCGCCAGCAACCCCGAGCGGGGACTGCCCAGTCCCGCCACACGTCTGGGAGCTGCAGGCGCAGCTCACGGAGACGGTGATGGCTCGTGAAACCAAACTGCAAACGGTGCGGGAACTTGCAGGCGCAGCTCCGCAAAACATGGCCGAGCTCCTAGCTGCGCTTTGCGCTCTCCGAGAACACAGTTTGGCTGTCGTTGAAGGCGTCGCGGCCTGGCGCAAGGCGTGCGAGAGCGCGGACCGCGTGTTTCTCTTTCGAGGGCAAAACTATCTGCTCCAAGTCTTGGGCGACCTCAACTTTCTGGCATCCATTCGGCCGGTCGTCAAGTGCCTCGGCGTGGAAGCCGACATGCTGCGCAACAACCCGTTCATGTCGCCGTATTCGTTGCTTCCGTCTAGCGGCGAGTCCGCAAAGGTAATTGCAGCGGCAGCGGCCGCGACAGCGAGGGAGTGCGCCGACGGTGCGGCTTGCGCAGCTCAAGTCGGCGCGAAAGAGCGAGGAGTCGAAGACGAAACGAAATCGCCAGCACCCTCTCCCGACGTGGCAGAGGCGCCATTAGCGGCCAGGATTGATGCGGCTGGTCCCGGCCAAGAGGAGCGTGTTTGTGCCGCCGAGAAAGTCCTGATCAAAGAGATCAGGAACAACGACGTACGGGCGCTTCAAGCAACCCGGCGACGCAGGCTAGCTGGGGTCAATGAAGTTGGCGCAGAGAACGGCTCCTCCGACCCAGCGAAAGAGCTCGGGCTCTGGCGGCAGACTGCAATGGGCCAGGTCGCGCAGCTGGCTCAGTCTTGGGGTCTGCCTGCCACCTTTCCAGAGGTCCGCCAGGTGGTAAAGGAGCATGCATCGCTCAACCAGGAGCGCTCCGCCTCGGCGGGTCAAAGCACCGAACCCAGAGGCAGATCAAGCACAGACGAGTTGCAAAGCGCTTTGGCTACGGCCAGCCGCCGCCGCGTCAAGAAACTGCGCCTCAAGAGGATTGTTTACCCGCCCAAGACTTTTGATACGCGACCTGAAAAGGTGTACCGGCCATTGAACACAATGCCCTGCATTCGCTCGGTGGCCGCAAAACCACGGCGCACGCGCGCCCGGGAGCCAGCTCTTCAGTGCGAGGCAAACGGTGCGCTCAAGATCCCGCCGCCGGCATTCTCCTTCTGCGAGTCAAGCCAGCCTGAACAGCTCGAGCAAGGCACAACAGCATTCTCTGTGGCAGCTGCTGATTTGCACCGCTTGGGGGCCGAGGAGAAGCCAGCCAAGGACGCCTTGGTGGTCGTCGCTGCCGCGCTCATCCTCCTGTCGCCAGACGACACGGTTCCGAGCCTCCTCCGCTGGGAGGTTTTGCGCGAGTCGCTCTGCACTGGGGAGGGCACAGCGCTGTTGCTCGCGATGCGCGACTTTGGAGCGCAACGCGTTCGCAAATTCAAGCTCGAGCTCTTGGCACCTTTCCTGGCAGATGCACGGTTTCACCCTGACTCTGTGAGCACAGCTTTCGTGGCTATTCCTGCTCTCTGCGCTTGGGTGATCAACGCTGTGAGCGCGCGCAAGCGCAATCGCGTGCATCTTGCCAAGCTGCTAGGGCGCGATGCGCAGAGCTTTGCGCTTTCCCCGGCGGCGTCAAGTCAGGAGGAGGGCACCGGCCCGGCAGAACAAGTCAAGCTGGACGACGTGCAGCACAGCTCCGCCGCGTCTACTGATGCCACGCAAGCGGGCAAGCCGCCTGCAGGGAAGCGCAGCAACGTGGACGAGCTCGAGCTGGGCGAGCGCATCCACATCGCAAATGTGGAGCAAGCTGGCGCCCTCTTCGTGATATCATTCTTCTTTGCCCAAAACCCGCGGCAAGGCATCGTCCTGAAATGCTACGACCCCACAGAGTCCGATGAGTGCAGAATGATCCTTCCGCCCCTTCCAGCCGCTGTCAAGCAACAAAGCCAGGTCAAGGGTTTCTGCAAAGCTGCGCTGACGAGGCTGACCGTGACGCGCAAGCCACAGCTCGCGGTGCACCTGGAGGGCTTGACCGATGCCCAGTCACGCCGTCGCTGGGCAAAGGTTTACGGAACTGCGCGCAAGTACGGCAGCAAGCGATACTCGATCTCTGTTTTCGCAAGCAGCGAAATGCCCAATGGAAACGCAGAGTTCCTCTTCAAGGTAAAAGATCCGCGGGACCTGGATGCTCGCCCTCTCTACCGAAAAGTGACCAGCCACGAGGTTCGCGCAGTCCTGTACTATGCCAAGCAGCTCCTGGGGGGGCAGGTAACCGAGCACCTTGTGGAGGGCCTGCTCGAGCACATGCGCGTCGCAACTGCGGCGGACGGCAGCCCGATGGTCACTTTCGTGCGAAACAAGCCAATGCACAACCCTCACGGGCTCCGGCACCCCACAGACCCTTCCAAACCGCTCAGCCTGCACGACAGGGCCGTCGCGGATGAGGTTTCGGTTGACGAGCTCTTCAAAGAGGTTTCCAAAACGGTTCGCAAATCGGGGAGACCAGCCACGACCGTACCTGCGACGCGCACGGCCAAGCACACGCCTGCGGCGAGTGTCGCCAAGCCTGTGAAAGTCAGCAAACCGAGCGGACCCGCACCAGCATCACGCGTTGCTGCCAAGGCGACAACGGTCAAACCCAGTATGAATGCCAAAACAGCCAAGACGGCCTCGCAGCCCAAACCAACCGGGATGGACTCGCCCACCAAGTCACTCGGAGGCCTTGGCTTGTCGGCGACAGAAAAGTCGGTCGAGCCAAAGGCAAAGGCAAAGGCTGACGGCGAGGAGGACGACTTTGCTGAGGAGGACGACTTTGCTGAAGAGGATGACTATGAGGACGACTACGAGGACGACCCCGCATCGCCGGCCGCTGACCGAGCCGCCAAGCCTGCGCAAGCCCGAGCAAAAGAGTCCCTTTCGTCGCCTGTCAGCGCAGAGGGCAAGGCAGCCGACTCGTTCGAACCCGAACCCGCTGACGATGAGGCCTACGTAAGCGAGTTTGACGACGAGCCAACTTCACCGGCGGGCCCCGTCACGCAGACTGCCCCTGCGCGGCGCCCCGTCTCTGAAAAGGACGCATTCCCGACCAAGCCCGCCGGAAAAGCCGCGCTTCCAGAGGCCTTCGTGCCGTCCGACAACGACGACGACGACGAGGACGACGACGACGACGACGAGGTCGCGCCGCCGAAAATGTCGCCGAAGACGAGCCCACCTGGGTCGCCGTCCGCTGGCGAGTACAGCGATGTGGACGACGAGTTTGAGCCGGACGAGGCGGAGGCCGAGGACGACTACGACGACGACGACTTTGACAAGTAGAGTATGTAGTAGAGCTAGTAGGTGAGAAACTGAGGTGTGCTGAAGAAAGCGAGCCAGTCCCCCTGCGCGGCGCTTTTCTCTGCCCGCCGATTAGCGGCGTCTTCCTTGGCCGTAGCGCCGCAGCTCCCAAGCTCGCCGAGCCTGCACAGCACCTGGTCCTCTGCGCTCCCAGGCTCCGGCGCCAGGAGTCGGACTGGGCCAAGACGCCGCCAATGCGCAACACGGCAAGCAGAGCCGGCATCGATCGCGCTTGACGGAGCCACACAGCGCCCAGAACGCGGGCTGGAGGCTGGAGGACACACGCAACGATGGGCGGCTTGGGGCGCGTGCTGGTGGCCAATCGAGGCGAAGTGGCCGTGCGCTTGGTCCGCGCAATCGAGGAGGCCGGCGGGCAGGCCGTCGCGGTTGTGAGCAAGGACGACCAACCCGCTCTGCACGCCGCGCTCGCTACGACGACGGTTGAGCTGGAAGGGCGCGGCGCGGCGCCTTTCCTCGATGTCGGACAGCTGGTGCGCGTCGCGGTTCAGCAGGGCTGCTTTGCTGTTGCTCCCGGATACGGATTTTTGTCCGAGTCGGCCGAGTTCTCCCGCGCGGTCCGGGAAGCCGGCCTCGTGTTTGTGGGCGCCTCGCCGGACGCCCTCCTCCTGTTCGGGGACAAGGTGAAGAGCCGGGAGCTCGCTCAAGCGAATGGCGTCCCGACCGTGCCCGGCAGCCGCATGCCAACCGCGGCCGACCTTCGCAGGTTCGTCACCGAGCACGTTCCCGCGCGCGCGGCGGCCGTGATGCTGAAGGCGAGCCATGGCGGGGGTGGCAAGGGCATGCGGATTGTCAGAACCCCCGCCGAGGCTGACGAGGCGTTTGAACGGTGCGCTTCAGAGGCCCGCAGCGCATTTGGCTCGGACCACCTCTTCGCCGAGGTGTACGTCGAAAACGCCAAGCACATTGAGGTGCAAGTCGTCTGCGATTCTCATGGCGATATTAAGACGCTCGGCGAGCGCGAGTGCAGCGTGCAGCGGCAAAACCAAAAGCTTATCGAGCTGACCCCTTGCCCAAGCCTCGACCCTGGTCTTCGCAGCGACTTGGAGAGGGCCTCAGTGAAGCTGGCCAGGGCGGCGAGGCTCGAGGGGCTCGGAACCTTTGAGTTCCTCGTCCCCACAGCAACTTCAGGGACGGCGGCGTCGCCCAAGTTCTACTTTATGGAATGCAACCCTCGGCTGCAGGTTGAGCACACCGTAACCGAACAGGTCTGGGGCGTGGACCTCGTCAAAGCGCAGCTGGAAATTGCTTGCCTTGGGGCTCGCTTGTCCGAGCTGGGCCTTCCGAGGACGCCCCGGGCTGCGGGGTGCTCGATCCAACTCCGCGTGAACGCGGAGACCCTGCTCCCTGACGGCACCGTAAAGCCTCACTTTGGCCGTGTCCGAAGCCTGCAAGCGCCTCGCGGGCCCGGCGTGCGGTTCGACTCGGCAGCATTGCCCGGATACGAAACGAACGCGCTGTTCGACTCTCTTCTTGGCAAGGTAGTTGTCTGGGCCGCGGACTTTGCGACGGCGACCGCTCGCGCTCGAACCGCGCTTCGCGAGCTGCACATCGACGGTGTGCAGACCAATGCCCCATTCTTGCTGGCCGCGCTCGAGCACAGTGCCTTCGTGGACAACACAGCACTCACCACGCAATTCGTCGCCGAGCACGCCGCCGCGCTCGTGCAGCGGGCAAACGATATGTCTGCGGCAAAGTCTCGCCTAGCCGGCCTTTATGAGGCCGCCGTCGGCACTTCTGCTGTCTCCTCGAATGTCGCGCTGGACGACCTTCCGGACACGCTCATTGGAAGTCCGATCCACGGCGAGGTGGTCGCACTTCGTGTCAAGGAGGGAGACCAAATCAAACCTGGAGACACCGTTGCAGTCCTCTCCGCGTTCAAAATGGAGCACGAGCTGCAGGCCGACCGGTCTGGCACCATCGTGCGCGTTTGCGTAGAGCCCGGAGCTGCCGTCAAAGAGGCTGACGTTTTGTTCGAGCTTGCGCCGCAAGTTGACCGCGAGAGGGGGACCGGCGAGTCTTTGTCGGGCGAAATCGACCTTGACACGTACACCCGGCCCGAGCTCGAGGCCCTATTTCAACGGCGCACGTTTCTAGACGATGACTTTCGCGCAGCCAAAATCAAAGCCAAGCGGCACGCCATCGGGCGCCGCAGCGCGCGCGAGAATGTGCGCGACATCGTCGACGAAGGAACCTGGATCGAGTACGGGGACCTGGCAATTGCGCACCAGCTCGGCCGGCGCTCATTGGATGACCTTGTCGCCACCACTCAGGGCGATGCCGTCGTGGCCGGAATTGGGTGCGTGAACGGGGCGCTATTTGGGGCCGACAAGCGCCACGGCGGAGCCGCACCCCCGCGGTCTGCGTGTGCGGTCCTTAGCTACGACTACCTGGTCCAGGCTGGGACGCAGGGGGTGCGCGGTCACCTGAAGAAGGACAGACTGTTCGAGATCGCGGGGGACTGGAACTTGCCGCTGATCATGCTCACTGAGGGCGGCGGCGGTCGCCCGAACGACTTCACGCCCCAAAGACGCCGGCTCGGCGGGCCTCGGCGTTCCGGCTTGGCACCTGCTGGTCCGTGCAAAGTCCAACGTGCAGATCGGGATCGCCTCGGGATTCAACTTTGCTGGCAACGCAGCTCTGTTGGGGTTGTGCGACATTGTAATCGCCACTCGGGACGCTTCCATTGCGATGGCTGGCCCCGTTATGGTGGAGTTCGCTGGCCAGGGCCGTGTAGACCCCGCCCTGCTCGGCCCGTCGCGCATGCAGTTTGAGAACGGAGTCGTCCACGTTCTTGTTAGGGACGAGGCGGAGGCGGTGCAAGTCGCCAAGCGGGCGCTATCTTATTTCCAGGGCCCGGTCCACAAATGGACAAGCGGTGACCAGCGGGCTCTCCGCGCTGTGCTGCCGGCTGACCGGAAGAAGAGCTACGACGTCAAGTCGGTGCTTCGTTCGATGGCCGATGCGGACTCCGTGCTAGAGCTCTGCTCTGCCTTTGGCCGGTCCACCGTCGTCGCTTTTGCGCGAATCGAGGGCGCCCCAGTCGGGATCTTGGCCAACCAACCCGCAGTGCTCGGCGGCGCCCTGGACGCGGACGGTTGCGACAAGGCAGCTTGGTTTTTGGAGCTCTGCGAGCGGTTTGGGCTTCCGGTGCTCTCGCTAATCGACACGCCCGGATTCATCGTTGGGACCGAGTTCGAGAAGACCGGGCTCGTCAAGCAGACCTCGCGGCTGTTTCGTGCCAGCTCGGCCCTGTCAGTGCCGCATTTCACAATTGTGCTGCGCAAGGCTTATGGGCTTGGCGCGATGGCGATGAGCGGCGGCGGCTTTCAGCTGAAAAACATGTTTGTGGTTGGGTGGCCCACGGCCGAATTTGGCGCGATGGGGCTGGAGGGGGCAGTGGAGCTGGGCTTTCGCAAGCAGCTGGACGCCATCCCCGACCCGGAGGAGCGCAAGGTAGCCTTTGACAGCCTCGTCAAAGCCGCGTATGACCGCGGGAGCGCGCTCAACCTCGCGAACGAGTTTGCCATCGACACCGTCATCGACCCAGCCGAGTCGCGGTATTGGGTTTCTCGTGCGCTTCACGCGTCGACAAGCTGGCGGTCGCCGTCGCGACTCTGACCTGCACTTGCCAACGCCGAGTTCCCTTTTTTTCTTCCAAAATGAACAGCAACCGTATGTAGAAACACCATGGCGCTGCAGGTCCCCGCACCCGTCCACCATCACCGACGTGGAGGGGAGGGGGCGAGGGCTGCCACGGACCCGATGCCGCGCTCGTCCCAGTCGGCTCGCCAGTTGCTCTCGACGTCGCAAAGCGCAAACCTGAGCCCGCAGCGCGGGCTCGACTGCATGCCAACTGCGGCGTCGCCGTCGCGCAGCCAGCCGGGATGGAGGCCCAAAAGCCGCATCTGACATCTGCCGATCTGAACACAAGGACGATGGCCTTCCTTTCCTGCCCATTGCAAGCAACTCCAGCTCCGAGTCCACTCCGAACTCGTCGTTGTTACTCTGCTGATCTGCTCTGATGTAGCTGGGACGACAAGCAACAGGCGGCAATAACAGAGCAACGGCCAGCGCCCGGCCGGGCCAAGCAAGGCGCAGAGCTACAACGCACGCAGGCCGTGCGCGGCGGCAGCGGCCGCGAGGATCGAAGGGCCTAAGGCTGGTGCCCCGCCCGCCCGCACGGCTCTGCGGCCGCGTTGTCGGGGCTGGTTGACAGTGTCGGAGGACTGACTGCGCGACGCGGCCGGCATGCTGCAGCGAGGCGGCGCCGTGGCGACGACGAGGCGGCTTCAGGCGGCCGATGAGACGCATGTGCGGAGAAACGGGGGGCGGTCGGCGAGGCGGTGGCCGCTCGGGCTGGTGGTGCTGTTTCTGGCCGTTGGCATGGTCATGCTGCACCTGATCAGAGTGAGCAACCCCTTGCAAGGAAACACGACGGGGCCGGATGGATCGGGGCCGGATGGATCGGGGCGGATGGCGCTGGGAAAGGCACCATCACGATCAGCAACGAAGAGTACGAAAAGCTGCGCGCGATACAGGGCCACGCCGACATCCTCGAAGCCAAACTGGGCAAGATTGACAAGAAGAGGGCGGACAACGGCGAGCAGGTCGGCAGGCCGGAGCAAGGTGGCCACGACGCCGCGCACTCTCTTGAAGGCAGGGCTCCACCTTCGTGGCGCGCAGCGAGCCGCACGACCGACCTCGTGCTGCTGCTCACGTCGCACAAGAAGCTCGTGCTCTACAACGTCGACAAGGACACCTACAAGACGATCGACCAGGGGAACGGAGTCTACTATGGGATGTTCCCAAGCACCGAGCCTGGCCACGTTTGGGTCTCGCAAGGCAAGTCGGTGGGACCAAGCCCAGACAAACTGAGCCTATTCGACGTTGCCCTGGAGAGCAACGCTGCGATCCTCCGCACGGTCGACGTGGACACGCTTTACATGCACGACGCCGTCATGGCCCCGGAGGGCAAGCGCGTCTTCGTGGCCGACGTGACCGGAAGCGTGCTGGACCTGACTGCCCCAGATATGACGCTTTTCCGCAGGTTTCCAGTGTTCACGAAGACGGAGCACATCAACACCCTGGCTGTGAGCGACCGCGGAACCGTTTTCGTGATGCTGCACAACATCGGCCCGAGCAAAATCGTCGAGTTGGACCCGACGACAGGGAACCGGATCTGCGAGATCGAGCAAGTGGGCAACCAGGCGCATGGGCTCGTGTTCCTTGACGGCGACTCGTCGTTCCTCGTTCTGTCGTCAAAAAGCGTAGCGCTTCTGCGGGTCCCCATTCCCAAAGACTGCTTGCAAAGGGGCAAAGTGCGCGCCGAACCCGAGCAACTCTGGAGCTACAAGTACTCCAGCCCGAACGAGCCGCGCAAATTTCTCAAGGGCCTCGCTGTGGTGAACCGGGTGGCGTACTTTGGCATGAGTGACTTCATGGCGAGCCGGCAGGCCAGGGCCACTGTCGACACTGCTCTGCTCGCCTTCGACCTGGACAGACGCCGCCTTTTGTGGGTGCGCAAGGGGGTCGGGACGATGGGAATCATCAACGTTATCGGGGCGCCCTTCATCGCCAGAGACAGCTCGTACCGCGAGATCTCCAGCGAGCAAGTCGCGGGCTCAGATGAGATCTTCGTTGATGCTGAGAACTGGACGCCGCGCGGCCGCCCAGAACACCTGGGTTCCCAGCCGGGCCAAACACTGCCTCCCGTCGCACCAGAAGAAGACAGTGCACCGTCGGAAGGAGCTGACCTGCCAAACCGTGAGGACCCCGGTCGCTCCGAGGAAGCCCGGGGGCGAGCTGGGTTGGTCGCGCAGATCGAGGAGGGCGCCACGGCGCCGACAACGCCTCCGGACGCGTGTGAGCGTGCCTACATGAGCAATCTTGCCGAGCACAAACTGCAAGGACTGCCTTTCGGCCTGCTGCGCGAGAATCAAGACATGTTTTACCGCCTTCCGCTGAAATTTGACGTGGAAGCAATGCAGCGCGAGGCCGATCTACTCCGCCGCACAGTGGGGTATACGTACCGAGCTGACGTCAACAACTACTTTATCCTTCTGGCGACCAAGCGAGGTGAGCTCGAAGAGGGGCGGGCAGGGCCGTTTCAGGCAGTCCCCGACCGCCTCGCCAAAACGCCGTACTTGCGACGCGTCATGGATTCACTCGGAGCTATCGTCGGTCGAAGCCGCTTCATGCTCCTCAAAAGCCGGAGAAAAGGTGAAGCGGCATCGGGACGATGTCCAGTTCCTGCCCAAACGGGACAGCAAAAAGTTCTGGCCTGGATATTGGGGGCGCAGGTTCCGGGTGCACATTCCGATTTTCACTCACCCTGACGTGACCTTTGGTTCAGCCAAGACAGCCATCCACATGCGCGCCGGGTACGCGTACCTATTCGACAACGGCAACCCGCACTTTGTTGAAAACGCGTCGCCTGTTGACCGGGTCCACCTCATTATCGACACGCTGGGCACAGCGCAGCTCTTTGACCTAGCGCGGCAGGCCGAGGTAATTCGCAAGGATGGCTCGTCAGTGCCGGGCGCACCGGACGTGCCTGTGCCTCCGAACGCGGTGCTAGACCCGTCAGTGTGGCCGCTGTTCGAGGAGTGGCGAGACGAGCCCGCTTTCAAGACAATGCCGGCAAACGCGCTCCTCGAGTATTTGGAGAACTCGCTGTTCCCGCCGGATCCAGGGCAGCCCCGGTGCGCTTCGCGCGCTCCGTCGCGCTCGAGACGATTTCGTCGCGGGGTGGGGCCAGAACTGCCAATCGCCAAACCCAGAGCTCGCTACATGCAACACGCTTGCGAAGGTGTTTTTGCGGACCGCCCTGTCGATCGGCCCGTGCACGCAAGACAGCTTTTCCCTCGAAAGCTCAAGCGTGCGTGTTGTTGACGCAATCGAGGTGATTCTGCGAATGTCGTACTTTGCGTGCGGTGACCCCCCCAAGGGCTCGGTCTCTTTCTCCAGCGCTGGGCAGGTCCAGGAGCAGGACATGGTGCTTCCCTTGCCTGGCCACAAGTTCCGCGTGCCGCCGTGCTTTCGCGAGGACGACCGCGCTGCTGAAACCGCACAGAGCGGTAATACAAAGCTGCCGCTTGGGCTTGCAGAAGCTGGAGGCGAGGGGACGGATGAGGATGCTGAGGATCGAGAGGCGCTTGGGGATGCACAGAAGGATGCTGAGGATCGAGGGGCGCTTGGCAATGCGCAGAATGACGACGCGGCGGTCTCGACGCAACCTCCCGCTGCTCTTGGGATGCGCGCTCCCGGAAACGCCCCCACACGGCAGGTCGATCCCGAGACGTGCGTGAACGAGTACTTCAAACTCCTAATGGAGAGCAAATTGCAGGGCCACGCGTTCGGGTTGACAGGCGAGTCCGACATGTTTTACAAACTGCCGCTGCGCTTCGACACGAGCGTGATGCGCAAGGAAGCAGAGTGGCTCAAAAACGCCTTTGGGTACACCTACAGGGCCGACGTCAACAACTACTTTATCCTCCTCGCGACGAATAGAGGCGAGCTCGAGGAGAGCAGACAAGGCCCCTTTGCGCCAGTGCCTGGCCGGCTGAGCAACACGCCGTACTTGCGTCGCGTGATCGACGCGCTCGGCATCGTGCTCGGGCGATCCCGATTCATGATGCTCAAGGCTGGCGAGAAGGTCAAGGAACACACGGACGACGTCGAGTTTCAAAGTCGGGGCAGGGGCGCGCGGTCCTTCAACCATGGGTACTGGGCTCGTCGATTTCGTATCCACGTGCCCATCGTTACCCACCCCGCGGTCAAGTTTGGCGCCGGCGACTCGTCCGTGTACATGGAGCCAGGCTATGCCTACTTGTTCGACAACGGCAACCGCCATTACGTCAACAACGGTTCGCCTCTGGACCGCGTCCATCTCATTCTAGACACGGTCGGCTCGCCGCGGCTCTTTGAGCTCATGCGCATGTCGCGCCGCTACAAAATAGATGGAACCGAGGTTCCAGGAAGTGCGGACACGGATGTCCCGAGCGACCCAACCCACGATCGCGACGTCAAGCTTTTGTTCGAAGACTGGGTCAACCCAAAAGCGTTCGAGTACATGCCCACGGACGACCTGCGCCGCTTTATTTCGCACAACGTCCTTGAGCGCATCGCAGACCTCGGCTTGCGTTCGGCTCTGGAGGCTGAGCTCGACGTGTTTTACGCCCAGTGGGAGACTCGTTGTGGCGCTGCTTCCGACAAGCCAGACCACATTTTGTGCAACCAGCTTGTCGAGCGGCTCCTGCGTTCGGCCGTTTCGCGCTTCTCCTGCGGAGAGCACGGCGTTGTGCGCCTTCTCGGCTCGTCTATTCCGGTCGCAGACGCGCTCGAGGTGATCGGGAGAATTACGTACATGTCTTGCGCAAAGCGCCAGGCGCAGGTGGACGAGGTGCAGCTGTCGCCCAACCCGAGCCTGGTGTTGCCGATCCCGGGCCACCCCTTCCGGGTCCCCGCGTGCTCGCGCAACGTCCGGAGAAGACTGCCCCCGCCCTAAAGGTTTGTAGGTAGGTAGTAGATAAAGATAAAGCTGTCGCAAAACCTCCGGAGCAATAGCCGCTGCGCAAGCCATCATCGCGCAAGAGTACTCTACCAGGGTCCTTCCTAATCAGGGCCGGGGCGCTGTCCTGCGGCGGCCGGGCCACACATAGGGGTTGCGCTGTGGCCGCTCGCGGACCAAGCCAGGACGAGGCGAAAGTGCTTCCCAGCCGCAGGGGCCAGGAAGAAAGGCGTTGCGCGCAACCAAGCCCTACTAGCGCTCGCGATGCGGGCCCCTACTCAACGATGGTGACAAGCGGTCTGCGCCATGGCCCGCGCCTGGCCATCGCGCGGCGCCTCACTTTCCAAAGAGTTGTGGACAATGGTTGTGGAGACAGATTTTTTTTTCCATGGAGCCAGCCAGCCGCAGAGCCCGAACACCCCGCGTTGCGGTGTGGGACGGCGCGTGGCGAGGACGTCGGGAAGCCCGCGAGTCTCTGGCGCCTGCGCAGCGCGCGGTACGGCAACATAGCGCGCAACGCGCTCGCGGCATCCCGCTCGCGGCAGACGGCGCAGGAGGAGAGGTATATTTACCTAGGCGAGGTCGTTTCGGTCGAAAATGCGGCGACCCCAGCTGGCCTCGCTTCAGCAGCAGATGCGGGCGCGCGGTGCTGGTGGGATCAATCGATGGAGCCTAGTCAAGTATGCGATGGGCATCTGCGCGCTAATGCTGCTGGTTCGCATGGGGGTGTCGCCGGGCAGCGCGGAGACGCAGGTGACCGTGATTGGCGGCGCAGGCAACAACTTGGTGGTCGACAAGTCCAAAGGCTTGCTGGCAAACGCCGAGCCGGCCGCGGCAGAGCCTGCGTTTCACATCTATGTGCTCGGCTATAAGCGCTACAAGAGCATGGAGCGGCTCCTCAAGTCGCTCGCGGCCGCCGAGTACGGCGACGACATGATCGCTTTGCACATCCGCATCGACGGCGGGTCTGGCAACGACTGGGAAAAGTCGATCAAAGTCGCAAACGAATTTGTCTGGACGTTTGGCCCGAAGGACGTTGTGGTGGCGAAAAAGAACGGCGGCCTGGCTCAAGCATGGCTCACGGCCTGGTCGCCCAAGACCGACGACGAACGCGCCATCATCCTGGAGGACGACCTTGCGGTGTCTCCCACGTACTACCGGTGGCTCACGCTCATGCACAAGGCGTATGACGAGCGACCCGAGATCGCCGGGTATACGCTTCAGCGGCAGCGCCTGGTGGCGACGAGTGGCAAGTCGCGGACAGTCCAGTCCACGCAAAAGCCGTTCGCATACAAGCTGCTGGGGTCCTGGGGCTTTGCGCCGTCGGCCAAGCACTGGCGGCAGTTCCTGAAGCTCGACTTTGAGACGCTCAACCCCTCGGTTCCGGGGCTGATCACGACCAAGTGGTTCAATCGTCAGCGCAGAGGCAAGATGTGGACCCAATACTGGATCTGGTACTGCGAAAAGCACAGCGTGTACAACATCTACATCACGCCGCCGAACAAAAAGGCGATGGCAAGCAACTACCGCGAGCGAGGCGTCCACTACGGCAAGACGCGCGGGGCGGACTTCAAAACGCTGGACGCTGACGAATGGCTCCCCGAGTGGGAGTCGCCCCCGGACGAGATCACGCTCTACTCGTGGGGCCTCAAAAAGGAAGGCGTCTCCTACCCCCCGGAGAAGCAGCTCACGGGGCACGTCGATCCGGCCGTGACCCCCGGGACGGACGAGGAGGACGAGGTCCCCGTTATCGAAGAGGGCGAGGCCCCAGAGGTGGTCAACGAGTTGCGCGGGGAGGAGCTGGACGACGCGGAGGAGGAGTTTGGCACCGACGACGCCATGGAGGAGCCCCCGCCTCCGGCTGAAAGCCAAGAGGAGCTTGCACCTGAGGACATTGCTGAGCTCGCCGCGCCGATAACGAATGCGCAGGTGCAGCAGATGGGCAGCGATATGGACACCGCTGCGCTTGTCGACAAGGCTCGTAAACTGGAATCGGAGGGCATCCTCTTCCTCCAGCTGCTGAACGAAGGGTTTGTCGAGATCACCAAGTCGTGGATCTGCAACGTGCGGTACATGCCGCGCGTGCTCGACCGCACCCTGTTTGTCTGCACCGATCAGGCTTCCTACGATCAGCTGTCCGCGTTTGTGAATGTCATCGGCGTCCCCCTGAACGTGCACTTGCAGGTGCACGAATCTCCGAAGGAGTTGCGGTACGGCCGTCTGAGCTACTATAGGTTTATCCTATACCGCGCCGCGATTCTGGAGGCCCTTCTCCGCAACGGCGTCAACCTCCTTCTCGTGGAGTCTGACACGTCGTTTTTCGGAGACCCCGTGTCGTATCTCCTGCAGGAGATCGATCCTGCGATGGACATCGTGGCGTTCCACAACGACTTTTACTCCAACGCGCACGGCATGAACGGGGGCTTTCTGTGGCTCAAGGCGCGCGACTTGGTTGTCGAGGTGGTCCGCAAGCTCTACGTCGCGTTCGACTCGCGCCTCAAGGCCCTCTCGAAAAAGCACAAGGAAGTGGTGGGCGGCCAGGGCAACGAGCAGCGCATGTTCATGGGCCTCATCTACAAGACGTCTGCCAATCCGAACGCCGACAAAATCAAGAAGTTGTTTCTGCCTCTCACCAAGTTTGCGCCGGGGCTCTGGTACGGCAAAAACCACCGCAGCGACTCGCTCAACCCCAACGTGATCCTCAACAACTGGATTCGGGGCAATGTTGCGAAGAAGGAACGTGCTATCCGATGGGGCCACTGGTTCCTGGACAACTCTGGCAAAACCTGCTCGAACCGCTTCAGCGACAACCCCCTCGCGGCGGACAGTGCGCTTGCGTCCGAGTGGGACCTCACCGAATTGGTCCGCGTGGCCGGCCGTATCGCCAAGCCGTCGCCGCTCGGCGACCTCGTGTACCTACACTTTGTGGAAGCAGACACCGTGGACTTGACGTCCAACCACTTTTGCAACTTGCGCATGGCTGCCGACTCGGCCAGCATGCTCGAGAGTACGGTGGTGGTGGTCGTTGGGGATGCGCCGTCCAAGCGGCTGCGGAGCCTTCTCTCCCTGAACGGTATCGGGGCAAGCGTCGTGACGATCCCCACGATGGTCAGCCGCCAGCGCTCGATGCTGCGCACGGGCATCATCTACAAACTCCTCAAAGAGCGTCTATCTGTGATCTCGGTCACGCCCAACACGGTCATCTTTCGCGACCCGGTGCCGTACCTGACCGAGACAGTCGCGGCGGACGCCGATGCCGCGCTGCCGGCTTCCACGCAGTCCGGATTGATGCTCAGCCCGCTTGCGCTCTACAAGCCCACCAAGGCGACGCTGGATCACTTTGCTTCGTATGTGGTGGGTTGCCAGAAAAACCTGATCACGTCCGGCATTCCGACGCCTGTGGAGAGATCTGTGGCGCTCCCCAAGCACTTTCGGATGGGCGTCTTCGAGGTGGAAGCGCTCGCAGAACTGCCGCCCAACTCTGCCCGTCCGACGTCTGACAAGCTTCCATGGGGCAAGTGGTGGATGGGGGGCTCGGATATGGCCTCGAAGCGCAAGCAGGCAGAGGCTGTGTTGATGTGGCGCATTGCCAAGGACGAGAGGTCTTGCAGGTCAAAGGATTCGCCAGCCCTCCGCCGCCAGTAGAAAGCGGCAAGCGAATGCGCCGTCCGCCGCCAGCTACAGCCGAAAGCGACAAGCAAACGATCTTTCCTTTTTTTGACGCCTCCTTGCGCGATAGCAAGCCAGCCAGCCGAAGGGCGCGCCTCAACCTATGTCTGAGCAAACCCAGCCAGGACCTGCTCGCTGCAGCGCCTCAATGCCAGCGCACGCGCGGACCCGCTCGCGCTTCTGCGGCAACCGCGTGAACTAACATCATGACCATCATCTTCACGACACTCCACGGTGTACTGGGGTCTAAAACCACAAGAGAAAGTGCAGGAGTCTGGCTGCCCAAGGAACGGGACAGCTCCGCCCGCGACGGAGTCCGCGTGCTGAAGAGCCCCGTCATGATCGATCATCCGGCTCGGCCGAGTCTTCAAGTCGCCCAAGATCAATCATCTCGATCAATCTTGATTTCAATCTTGAAATCAAAAACCGCAAAACGAGAACGAATCCATTGGCAAGGGTTCTGCGGAACGCGGTGTGTTTTCCGCAGGAGACAGTGCGCCTGATCTGTTTTAGGAAGAGGAGGCGGTCGCGCAGAATCGCACCCCGGCGAGGCGCGAGCAGACCCCGTTGCCGACGGAGCGCCTCCTCCACGAAGGTCCTTGCGGAGCGCAGCGAGTGCCTGGCCGGCCTCTGCGCGCGCTGCCATTCAGCCAGCCAGCCAGCCAGCCAGTCAGCCAGCCAGTCAGTCAGGCGGACGACGGCTTGCTCGACGAGGAGCTGGTTGCTAGGACGCGCGTGACGCGAGATGGAGTTTGAAAAGCGCAGGCAAGGGAATGCCAAGAAGGGTAGAGATGCCATGTGGTGGGTGAAGGCGCTCATGGCGGCCGCTGGCGGCCTGCTGCTGCTGCGAATTCTGACGGGAACGCTGCCGTCGACCAAGACTTCGGTGCTCGTGGAAAACGGCCTTGCCGGAGGCCTCCGGGTTGATATCACGCACAGGTCGTCGGACGGTCTCGCCGCGGGGCAGGGCGGG
>BLSG01000419.1:241922-253217 GCA_012862495.1 Thraustochytrium aureum | reverse complement strand
CGCGGGGGACTGCGCCCCCGACAAGGCGCTCTCAAAAATTGACCCTTTCGCGGGTCCCGGCGTTGGTGGCACAGAGAGCCCGGCGGCACCGGGCGCGTCGAGGATCTGACGGCCGATCGGCCTGCCCTCTTGCTTGCCGGCGGCCGCAAGCTGCTTGTGGTGAAGCTTTGCTGCCGCGAGCTCGTCCGGGCAAGGAGGAGCGAGAGGCCATTTCCCCAGGTCGAGCCCGAGGCCCGGGTTTTGGACGTGGTTCTGGAAGACAGCCAAAAACCGCTCAAACGTGGCCAGTGCTGACGAAAGGTCGTCGATCCACGAAAACCCCGAGCCAGCCGCGAGTAGCGCTTCGATAAAGTGGAGGTCCGTCAGGGTGCGCTCCAGCGTGCGATAGTGCTTCCCATAGAGCAGGTGGTACGGCAAGCAGGTGAGCGCTCTGCCGTTCTCTGGGTTCCACCGGTCGTTGACACATGCAGCGGTCTTAAAATACTGCGCGAGTCGCGCATGGATCGGAATGGCGAAACGCGACTGCTGCTGCAGCTGCACGCGCTCCTGTTCCTCGGCGAGTTGCTCGAAAGTCTTGGTGCCGTCGCTAAAGTAGCGCTTCAGAATGGCCAGGGTAAAGTTGCGGTGCGAGAACGAGATCAGCCCGTTCCCCGCCCTCGTGTTGTGCGACAGAATCGGTTTGATGCTATAGTAGAGCTGCGACCAGGCGCTGAGCGGCACACCGAGGATTCCGACGATTTCGCTCTCATAGAGCCCGTCGCGCGAGCAGACCAGAATGGACAGTGTGTCGCGCACGAAGCGGGGCCCGTGGTCGCGCTCAAGGCGCTTGATCATCTGCTCGAGCAAGCTGGGCAAGTCGCTGGCAAGTTGGTAGATGCGCTCTGTGACGCGCTCGTACTGCGTAAACACGCGCAGTTCCTCGCACGCGATGACCACCCAGGTGGGGTTGTTGGAGGCCTCTTTGTCCAGCAAAATGTTCATTTGCTGCCGGCAAAGCCGCTTCCCGTACAGGATGAGTCTCGTCGTGATCAGCTTTTCTGCGAGCTCCCTGGACAGGCCCGGCACGTTGACCTTGAGGTGGTCTTTAAAATGCAGCTGGAAGCTTTCCAAAAAGGAGCGCGACTCAAACTTGTCGATCACGTTCGGAAAGCTGCACGCCGCGTGCTTGTTTTGCCCTTCAAGGCAGGCGCTGCGCGCCCCGCTGCTTGACGGGCGGACTACGCGCGTGTTTTTGCGGCTGTAGTCCACGCCAGAGTCTGACATCGGGCTGGTGGGTCGCCGAAACGTTTTCTCCTGCCTCAACTTGCGAATCGCTGGTGGCTGGACCAGGCTGCGGTTCTCGTCGACGCCGATAATCAAGCGCAGGTTGCGCGGCATCTCGTGAGGAAGCCAGCGCAGGGTCATGGCGTGGTTCTTGTCGCGTACGACGTGGTCGAGGTTGTCGATGACCAGCACGACACGCGCAAACTCGCACACCTCGACTAGGGTGCGCTTAAAGTCCTCTGCGAGATCCTGGTAGTTGCTTGGCACGTCTGCTGCGATCTTTAGGTGGCGCGGCGCGGAGCTTTGCTTTGGTTTCGGTGCCGAGTCGTCCAGCTTGCCCGCCAGGGTCGAGCTCACCACGTTGCCGACGCGCACCGAGGCCCGGATCAGACTCCAGTAGTGGTCTGTCGGCTTGCGCGGGCGGTGCTTCTTCAGGGCCTTGCGCAGGTCTTGCAGCATCATTCGCAACACGTTGTGGATTTGAAGCGACCCAGGGGACGCCCCGGCGAAATACTTGAGCAAAACCATCGGCTTCTTCGTGAGCATCGCGCGAGTAGACCGAGCGGTTTGTGAGCTGCTGCCACTTGCGGCGTTGGGTTGTGCCAAGCGGGAGGTTCCGACCGGTTTCGAGTTGGAGAGCGCAGAGCTTGCCAGCGCGGCCGCACTTGCCTCTGCAGCCCCAGCCTCGCGCAGAAGCTCCGCTTCGATGTCCGCGACGGCCTTGGACACCATCGTTGACTTGCCCATTCCCGACTCTGCCGCCACAAGGAGTGGGCCGCTGACGACGTCACGCAGCGCGTATTCCTTGATCTGGTTGGAAATCTCCGGGCGTTCGATGATCGAAGTCAGTCGGTACTCCATGAAGGCGTTGTGGCAGGCGCGCTCTACGGCCATCTCCTCCACGTTTGTCGTCTTCTCCATGACCTCGATCGGGTATCTTCATTGATTGCGCGCTTGAGGTCCTCGAGCACCATGCTGCAAAACTCGCGCAAAACCGTTTCGTTCATCCCTGAGAGGCTCTCGTCTGCGTTGTACAGCGAGGAGTAGTTTTCTACCACAGACATTTTGACCTCGTTTTCGTCGCTCTGTGATCCCAGGACAATGCGGTCTTTGAGGGCCTGCAACTTGGCCCGCTTCGCTTCGTCTGGGACGTACTCGAGTTGGCCGGCGCGCATCTCGGTGTGGCCGTCGGTGAACTCGCACAACTTTTTGGGCTGCGACTCGAGGTCGTGGAGGAACTCCTCGTCGCGAAAATAGAACAGCGCGTGCGAGACGGTCCTTGCTCGCGTTTCTTCGGGGTTGAGTGCGCCGTGCATGATCTCCAACTCGGTGATCGAGAGCCCTGACTGGTCCTTGACCCAGGCGAATCGTTCTTCGTCCCCGACCGCGTACTCGTCCGGAACCCAGCCGTAGCGGCTGCCGATAATGCACAGGAAAAAGTCGCTACGCTCGATTTCCTGCAAACAGCAGCTCAGCGCCTTGCCAGCTGCGGACTCCTCGCTCGTGACGCCCCATCGCAGGTCGACCTCGGTGATATGCCTTTGCGCGAGTCGACCGTGTCAGCGAGCGTCCTCTGCGGACCAGGCATGTCATGCCCTCCGTCTCCGCGCAGCAAACCGGGCAGCCCCGTCCGCCAGACACTTACAGAAACCGCTGCTCGCAGAACGACCTGAGCTCGGGGAACACGAGCCTCGTCAGCGCGTCTCGCTCCAGGTGCGTATCCCGGAACGTGGACGAGATGAACACGCGCGCCGTCTGCCACTTGCGCACCATTTCGGACCCGGCACCTTGCGGCCTCGGCGAGCCGCGTCACCGTCACCTCGCTCTGGGTGCGCCGCCCGCCGCCCGCAGCGCTCCTCAGCGAGCGAGCTCCCCGCGCACGCACGCTCGCACGCACGCACGCACGCACGCACGCACGCCCGCCAGCTCCTGCTGCCCCCGCGCGCGTTCGCTTTGCGGCACTGCGGCCTGCCCGGCTCCGTGTGCTCCTGCACCTTGCCCGCACTACGGCGCCCAACGGACACTTTTTCTACGTTACGACGTCGATGTTTGCTAGGCGTTAGGTGCGTGAGGCCTCGCCGATGCCGCAGCCGGCCTGCATGCCTGCCTTCCTGCCCGGCGCCCAGTGCAGGTCGGCTCCGGCCTACCACGAGCGAAACAGTGGGCGGCTTCTGCGCGCCAGAGAGGCAGCGCTGTGCGCATCGAGGCTGCCGAGACGCTAGGTTGGGCGCTTCGACAGCTGCTGGCAACGCGGTTGCCCTGACCGCGATCTGTTGTAGATGTCCTGCTGCCAAACTGGACTCGACGAAGGCTGAGGAGCAAGACTGGCACGCGTCGGCACGCCCGAGTGGCGCTACGGAGTCTCGAGACGCAAGCTTCAGGTTGTCTGCGCGAGCAGTAAAGTCCAGCTCGGGCTTGGCCGAGACAGGCGGGCACGCGCACCGCCCAAGGCCGTGGCGAAGCGCGAAACTGGACTTTGCTGGGCGCAAGAAGCTCAGCGTAAGGCGCCGCTGCAACGAGCGGCGCCAGCGGGTGCCACCAGCTGGATATGGAGGAAGGGAACGCCAAGGGTGCTCCGGCATTGCTCAAGCTGACGGCCGTCAGTCCAAGAGGGAAGAAGGGAGCAGTGCAAGCAAATTCGCCCCGAGAAAAAGCATGGCTACAAGACAAGATTGGATCTGCGCTTGCGATTGCACCTGATGCGGTAAACAAGTTCATCCAGGAGAGCAGATCAAACGGAAGGCTGGTCTCAGAGCTTTTCTTCCCATACGGGCCGTCGCCTGCCAGTGGCGCGACCGTTTCCTCGAGCCCCGCAGCTCCAGCAGGCGGCCAAAACGTAACAAACCAAGAACCAGATGTCGCCCTGGATCCCTCGCCAGACGTCTCAGGGTCGGCCATGACGTCCGCTTGCGGCCGAGTTGCGACGCGAGGACCACATGGCCTCTGTACCGCTCTGACGCCGCGCTGCAGCACGAGTCTCCTGAACCCAAAGTCGCTGGCTTTCCTAAAGCTCGAGTCTGAAAAGCGCGAGTCGCCGCGCAGCATGGCGCTTGCGATTGTGAGGCGGGCGCGGCAAGCAAAAGACGAGGGGTTTCGATCACCTCGGCCTGCAGCATTAGCGATCAGCAACAGCAGCAGGCTTGACAGCGGGCGTGACAGTGAGTGCAGCAGCGCGGATTCAAGCTCAAGCTCCGGGTCGTGGAGCCCTGCCGAGGAAGGCAGCACGGCTGGTCGTCGCCAAAGCAATGGGGATGGGGAAACGGCGAGCACATGCTCCTCCGCCTCAAGCCTTGACGTGCACCTGGGGTGCGAGGCGGGTGACAGGCGCACCGGACTGGTTCGCTACCTTGAGTCCTGCAACGAAGAAGGCGCGCACCCGATTTCCTATCTCGTAGACAGCCTACAGCACGAGCACGTGTCGCTCAGCCGGCACGTCGTGGGCGACAAGGGGGGCGTGGCTCTTGCGGCTGCACTGGCCGAGAACGATTTCATAAAGTCTCTCAGTCTCTCTGGGAGCAGCGTGGGCCCGCGGGCCGCGGGTGCTCTTGGTGAAGCTTTGCAGGCCAACTGCCAGCTGGTTTCCCTCGACATTTCCGACTGTCCCATCGCGAACGTTGGCGGGACGGTCCTTTGCGCGGCACTGGAACACAACCGGTCGTTGCGCCACCTTTCAATGTCAAACACCAAAGTTGGGGATCGCGCTCTGAGCGCACTTTGCCAGTCCCTGTCGAGACGCGGCGGTGGCGAGCTCGCCCATCTCGACTTGAGTCAGAACAAGATCACGGAGAAGGGGGCGCGCGAACTCGCGGATGTGCTTGCCTACAACAGCACTTTGCAGCACCTAAACTTGGGCTGGAACAACCTCAAAGGGCCAGGAGCAGGAGTACTCTGCGAGGCGCTCGCTTCCTGCACCCTGTCGGCGATTCTAGAGCTCAATCTTAGCTGGAACGGCGTCGACGACGCTGTGCGGGACTCGCTTTCGCGGCTTGTGTGCGAGTCGCGGACGCTACGTGTGGTCGATGCGAGCCACAACAAGCTGACAAGTGCCACGGCGCACGCGCTAAGTGCAGCGCTTGTCAAGTCCACCTCGCTGCGATCCCTGCAAGTCGGATTTAACGCGCTCGGGAGTGACGGGTGCTTGGCGCTGGTTCACGCCCTTGCGGAAAACCACACAGTGCGCTTGCTGGGTGTTGAAAACCCGCTGGGGCACCGCGCGGGCGACTCGGAGATGACGGCAATCTGGGAAGCGACCAAACGCGTGTTGGACTCGCGAGCCTCTTTTGCGCAAGTGGCCTTCGAGCACCCACCACGACTTCGCGGAAGCATCAATCTGCTTGCGCTGCGCACCGTGAGGTCGAAGGTGCGCACGGGCAAGGCTGCTCAACAAGGAGCGCATAGGCTTCGGTTGGTGCGTTGCGTTGGCTATCTACTAGGAGCTAGAGATGGTGAACATGAACACAGTGTCAGTATTTTCAGTTGTCCTCGGCCCTGTCCCCTGACTAGTGGGGCCCGGGCCGAGGACATTGTATAACTATCTAGTTGTCGCCGCGCTGTGTGAGCGGTTGCGTCGGCTAGAGCGCGAGTCGAGCCTGGGCTCGGGGACGAGTAGAGTTCTATTGCAGCTCGTCCAATCCCTCACGCACATGCCGACGAGGCCGCCATGCCTGCAGGAACGCGTTTGTTCTGGGGGTTGCAAAGCGCAGACTCGCAGGCGCTCTTGGCCAGGATGCACCGCTTTTGGTTGCGGAGCTGCGGGAATGGCGGCGATTTCCTGCTAAACTTGGGGCCCCCCGCACCGTTTGGTGCTTTGCTTGCTGCAAAATTCGCGCTCAGTCGCAACAAGTTTAGCGTCCTCGGGGCTCAGTTCACCCTCAGCAGTAGGGTGCGCAGAGGGTGCTTGAGTCGGGGCCGGAGAGGGTGCTACTGTCGGCGTCGTCGTCGGGGCCGACGTCGGGCCGGATGTCGGCTGTTGCTCGTTCGCTGCGACAGCCTTGATGGGGACGCAGGCGTTGAGTGGAAATCCGGGAGCTACGGGAAGACTGTCCACGATCTGGTTCCAGATGCACCGCTTGCTCTGCTTGTTGCAACTCTTTCTTTGGCTTCGGGTCTTGCAAAACGAGATCTCCACGGGGTCGATCGCACCGATCCCTCCCTTTTTGAGGTCCGGCGTTGGCGCAGCGGTGGGCACTGGCGTGCTTGGCCTGGCAACGCACTTCTTGGCTGCACTGTCGAACAGGCAGCGCGCCGTTTGCTTGTTGCAGTTTTTCTTGTTCTGCTTGCGGCAGAATCGGTCCTCTTCACCGAAAGCGGAGGTGGTCGGGGCGGCAGTGGGAAGCGGCCCGAGCTCCTGCAGTGTGGCGCGGCTGTCATCCCACAGGGTCTCCTTGATCCAGTCGATGAACGCCGAGTTGCGAGCGTAGACCCCGAAATAGCCCCGACGAGCGCAGCCGCGGCCGTATGACACAATGCCGACCTGCACGATTCGCCCGTCCTGCTTGTGGAAGAGCGGGCCGCCCGAGTCTCCGCTGCACGAGTCCTTCTTACCAGCTGTGTAACCGGCACAGATCCTGCGATCGTCGATGCCCCCGTAGACGTCGTTGCACGTCTTGCTGTCCACAATGGGCACGTCGACGATGCGCATGACATCCTCGACCTTGCCATTTCCCTCCGCCGTGTAGCCCCACCCGGTGACCCAGACAGTCTCGCCCACCGTCTCGTAGATACTCCCGACTTGGTCGCTGAGCGCGATGATGGGTTGATCGTAGACCGGTTTGTTGAGCTTGAGGATAGCGACATCGTTGAGAACGCCAGAGTACTGCGGGTGGCGGAACAGGCCGTTCTTGGCGACAGTGCGGGTCTCGACGCTCTTGGCGCCGGCATCAATGGCGCCGACGACGATGCGGGCTGGTGCGGCGACCTTGACGCAGTGGCCAGCTGTGAGCACGTACTGCGGGTGGATCAGGCTGCCGCCGCAGGAGTGGCGGTATCCGCTGGTCTGCTTGTTTTGCAGCGACACGGTGAACAGGTATTGGTCAGGGTTTGGCATGGCGCTCACGACGTCGCCACCGACGATGCTAGTGTCAAAGTCGAGTTGGCGGCGCTCGAGCTCGGTCTCGTCGCCGGAGATAATTTGGCCCCCCATAGGTGGGCTCCGTAGAGTTTGAGTGTGCCCAGGGCTGGCACCCATGACCAGCATGGTTAGGGCAGCGAGCGCCACTTTGGCGATCATCTTGCTGCTTGTTGGCGACCTAGTCTCTGCTGGACTTGGTGTTGTTGCCTGTGTTGCGCGGATTGCTTGCGCGGAGATGTTTGGGTTTTGCTTGGTTTGGGGGGCTCGCAGCGCGCTGGAATGCGCACGCGAGCAGCTTTGGCTGGCCCGCAGTCGATGGACGAAAGCGGAACAGGGTGATTGCAGGTTGCCGCGCCGCTCAAAGCTGGCTTTACCTGCGCTCGGCGTCAGGCGGAAGGCAATGCTTATCTGTCGGCAGGAGGCCTTTGCGTTGGTCCCAGGTCCGGGATGGGCTACCGTCAGTAGCGTTTTTGGGCGCGCCGTTCACAAGGAGACAGCTTGGTGCGGCGTGGAGAAATGGCGGTGGCGGCTTGGAGTACGGTTTGTGAAGAAGTGAACGTTGCGAACGCTACATGGGCTAGTGGAGCGTCGCGGCACCTTGCATTGTGCATGGCGCGGGCGCGGGCGGACGTAAACGGCTTGCGACCGGCGTGCAAAACGCACGTTTGTCAGCTGTCTTTCTTGCGCCCGTTTCTTGGTGCAGGTCTGGCGGACATTAGCAGGCGGAGGCTGCGGCTGTTTCCGGCTGCCTGGCGTGTGCAGCCGTCCCTGGCCAGTCGGAAGCAAAGCTCTGGTAGATGAGATGGCACCGTACATTTTCCGCGGCGCTCCAGCATCTTTCTGCGCCTTCAATCAATCATCTAGTGGCTTCGGAAACGGTGGCCCGAGAAATGCTCCTCACCATAGGGGCCAAGAGCTGTCGCTGCAACGACGGCATCAACTACACCATCGCCAGTTGTCGAGATTGTCAACGTCTCTCAAACTCGACCAAAACTGCGAGCCTCCTTCGCGCGTCGCCAAAGGAAAGAAAGCCACGAGCACAAGCCAGGAGGAGCCGCTCAATTCGAACGCGGGACTCGCACTTGTTCTCTTTGCGTGCTTTTCGTGGAGCGTTTGGGGGCGAAATGACTGCCTCTAGTAGTCCGGCAAGCATGCAACCTTTTGGCCTCCGCGGCGTCGACAGAGCCACCTCCGTCTGCCTCCAGAATGGCGTCCGCGCCGAGGCATTACAAGAGCAGACAAAAAACGCAACCAAGGCCGTCTCGGCGGAGGACTCGGGGCCGTGCTGCAAGGCGGAGATCTCGCAAAGCTCAAGCCTGCCCGTGCAGCCTGCAGCCCGCGTCGCTCAAAGGTTTCACCAAGACCTTTCAGAGCAAAAGCCGTCGTCCTCGAGGTGGTCAAACACATGCAGCTACGGCCTTGCTTGCTCGAGTGAGAGGCTGTCTTGAAACCATCGCAGCTCTGGTAGAGGTGGCGCACTGCGACGAAGCTACCGAGGAGAGCGAGAAGAGCAGACGTCGATGCGAAACCGAAGCAGCTGCGTCGGTGCTGTTCCGGCTGCGTGTGGCGGGGCGAGCGCCTGCTCCTCTACGTGGGTGGCTTGGGAAAAGCGGTGAAACATCACGAAGGCCTGTGCACAAGCGATCCAATGGCGTCAACGAGAGAGTACCGTGAAGAGCATCAACCGAGAGTGCCTTGGTATTGCCCGATTGTCCGCTGATTCTGTCGTCGCGCTTTTCCTCCCCAACGGATAGTTCGCGTTGCGCTGCTGCGCGGAGCCCTCCGAGCAAGAACAGCTCCGCCGAGCTCCGCAGATTGATTCATCTCACCTGGGATAGCGGCCCCGCCGCCCGCGACGCTCGTTCGATTGTTCGCGTGTGTGCTGATTCTCTGTGGGCGGGCGTGGCCGCTTGGTCGAAACGGTCGCCGCCGGTATTTGTTGGGCAAGCCGATGCTCGTGCCCAAGGCGTCATCCCGTTCCGAAGGCGCGGACTCGGGCGCCGCGCAGAGCAAAGCGTTCCTGCGCTGGCGGGTTCGCCGCGGCGCGCTTGCCTCGCCGTCGCGGAATTAGCTTTGTTGCCTGGGACACCCCCATAGTCCCCAACCGGGGCCAGGGATCCGAAACGGCTCGGCCGTTCGCACTGCGAGCGCCCTTGCGTTGTCTTGTTGGTTGGCTCGAAGGGAGAGCAACAGAATCGAGCTTGTTTCTGGTCTCCAGGGCGGGGCTGGGATGGCCTGTGGTTTTCTCTGGGGCACCTTGGACGACGAAACGCCGCCGAGCTTGGGTGCCGAGGCTGGAGTCCATGCGAAAGGGACAGGCATTTGGACCCAAACCTTGCTGCAGGGCCTTCCTCCTTATGGGCATGCTGGGACAGCGTCGAAGTCACTAGGAGCTATCTCAAGTCCCAGAACGTGAGCGAGCGGGCGGCCGCGTCTTTGCTTGGCACGGGCGGCCTTGCTTTGCGCGAAAGAGGGAGCGCCGCTTCTTGGCAGGCGGCTCGTTCTTGTTCTTGTGGCCCCCACGTCCATCTCCAAGCTCAAGACGAGAGGGAGTGGGGCGCCGCGGCTTGTTCCGGTACCGTTAAAACGTTCGCGACACAACAAGTGCGTGGAAATCCCGCGGCAGTCTGACCCTGTCGGGATGGACTCTACTCGTCTGCATCGATCTCAGAGATAGCTGGCCCGATCGCATGCCCCAAACAAGTCTAACGGGGCAAGGAGGACATCGTACGGGATCGGGATGCAACTTGCACCGGACCGCACCACAGGAGCCTCTGGGGGCTCTTTCGAGGGCCCTAAACGAGGACAGAGACACGGACGCGTGCTTGTCGCACATAACCATACTCTACTTGAATGGATAGAGCGACGCCCTTTGCCCAAACCTAGGCGCAGCAGGTAGGCAAACCCGCAATTGGGCAAAGAAAACAGCGCGGACGAATTTGCTCTACTCGTGCAACATGCTCGAGAGGCCAAGAATCCTGTTGTCAAATACGCTCCAAAGCACGCTTGCTTGCGTGCTCACCATGGCCATTGGGCTCCAGCTATCCGCGTCGTGCAGTGCGCTCAGTACGCGGATCGTTGGCGGTGACCTGGTACCAGCCTCGAGCGCCCACTTTGAGTGGATCGTATCGATCCAGTACAAGGGCGGCCATCACTACTGCGGCGGCTCGCTCATCCACGATCGGTTCGTGCTGACTGCAGCACACTGCGTGACCGACGCGCACGACTTTGAACGGGTAGTGATTGGTCGGTACGACCTCACCAAAATCCCAGGACGGCCTCGTCCGCAAAGTCAAGCAGGTGTTCTCGCACGCCAAATACGACGCAACCGAATTCGACATCGCCATCCTCGAGCTCGACGAGCCAGTGACCACGATTAAGCCAGTGTTCCTCAGTCGCTCGTCTGCGGCTGAGATCGAGGCTGAAGGCACAATGGCTACGGTCGCGGGTTGGGGCTTGACGCACCAGGACGCTGCAAAGGTTGAAGACAGGCTGCGCAGCGTTGCCGTTCCGGTCGCCAGCGCCCGCGCCTGCAACAGGGCCTATGGAGATATCAACAGGTGGAAGTTGTGCGCCGGGTACGAGCAAGGTGGCAAGGACTCGTGCAGCGGTGACTCTGGGGGGCCGCTGGTCCACATCACCTCGGCAGGACCTGCCGAGGTGACGCAGATTGGGGTCGTCAATTACGGGGCTGGCTGCGCGCAGGCAGGGTACTTTGGCGTCTACGCCCGCACCTCAGCGTACCTCTCGTGGATCACGGCGATCCTCCACGGCCAAGGCGCAAAGCTGCCAGAGCGGCAGGACCTCCTGATCCCTTCTGCGGCGCCGACAAGCAGCGTGCCAGGGTCCGGGAACGGCGGGGCAGCCCCAGGGCCAGGGATCCCCACCAACGAAGACGCTGCATTCTGCTACACAACAAAGGCAAGCACGTGTAGATCAGGCAAGCGCGCGGAGCGGTGCCG
>BLSG01000419.1:56595-68477 GCA_012862495.1 Thraustochytrium aureum | reverse complement strand
AGCACGCTTCAATCAATCAAACCTGTCTTGGAGTTCTTGCCTGCCTTGGACCGGCTGCGCGCTCCTTGCTCTTGCGCGGGCTGCGCTGGGTCGACCTCGTTGCTTGCTTGGCGGCGCTGCGGAGCTTGTGCTAGGTACTCGTAGGCCTGCGCAGAACTCGAGCCCTCGACCATCGAGTTCGGACAAGCTGGAGGAGGACCTCCGAAGCACCGTCGGCGTTGACGCGCCGCCGCGCTGGCGCACGCTCCGATCGCGCTCGCAGCAGGTGCGACCCGAGCCTTTTGCGTGGTGCCTTGAGAGAGTCAACAGGCCAAGCGCCGACCATGCAGTGCTGTTCTTTCATTTAGTTGTGAAGGACATTTCGTTCGTCTCGCGACGCTTCGGCGTCCGCCAAGCTCGCAACGGCGGCGCCCTGCAGGCCCATTAGGGCACCGCAGCTGTCCGCACTCTACCTATCAGCAGCCACCTCCACCAAACTCCCCCGCGCGGCCTGCTATAGCTTGAGCCGGTGCCAGCGCGCGATGTGGCGTCTGTTCAGCAGCCATGCCAGGTAGGTCGCAACCAGCAGAGCCAGGAGCGCTGCGCCGAGCACCGCGTTCACATCCCACCCGTTCCACACGAGGTGTTCCGCCGTATACCTATCGCCCAGCCAGATCTTCGACACCACAACAGCGCTCCGTCCGGGTCAGCCCAACAACAAAGAGTCCCAACACCCGCCGCCCTGCTCACTCCCCTCACTCACCTTTGCCTGCACCTTGGCCATCTCCACGACCACAGCCGACCGCTCCACGACATCCTGCCCGGTGCGCGCCGCCTCGAGCGCGACGGCCGCGGCCAGCTCGACCCAGTCCTGGTGGGAGCCGAGGCCTCGATCCAGGCCGTCGCCAGCGGACTCCGCCAGCGGCGCGCCCGACATGCTCCCGAGCTCGCCCTCCAGCAGCCCAGCGACCTGCCAGCACCCCGTGCAAGCCTGCGCGCTCTGCAGGCGCACCGGGTGCGTCGGCTTGACGCAGTACTACTCGGAGGAGGCGCCGCAGACGGGCAACGCAGGACGGCCAACGCCAGAAACGGCGGCCCACGCAGGGCATGTCAGGGCGGCCAGCGCAGGACAGACGGGCAACGCCAGAAACGGCCAACGCCAGAAACGGCCAACGCAGGGCAAGCCAGGGCGGCGGTACGCAGGACAGACAGTCAACGCAGGCGGTTTCGATTTGTATCATGATGTCGAGGTCGGTTGTCCCGACGGAGCTCGTCGAGCACGACGAGGAGCACTCTCGTGAGCTACTCTCTCTAGCTAGCTAGCTAGCTCTGCTTGAGTAGGTGCCGGAGCGCTCGAGCTGGAGGCGGCGGCGTCGGTCACGGCTCGTCGGCCGATGAGGACGAGTGCGCGACCAGCGCGTCAGCCGCCTTGCGCGGCGCGTTCTCGTTTCGCTCGGCCCAACGCGAAGTGTACGCCTTGGGCTCGTAGGCGGCACGCAGACCCGCGAGGAGGTCGACCCCGGCGCGCGTGTGCGACGGCTTCTCTTGACAGAACAAGAGCAGCAAGGCGAGCCCGGCGACGAGCGCAGAGACCAGCCCGCACACGATCCCGAGCCCGCCGCCGTACCCAAAGTTCGCAAACAGTGCCTGGCAGACGTGGTAGATCCAAATTCGCGACCAGCTCGACGTCAGCGCCTCAAAGTGCGACGTTACCTGAATGAGGCAGGCCACCAAGCCAAAGAGGAATGGCGTAAAGTTTTCGAAAAGCGCGCTCGGTGCAAGGCTGAACAGGCTGCGCCACCGCCCAGGCGCGACCCCATTCTTGTCCTCGAGAAAATCTTCCGTCGTGGCCCAAAAGAGGCCCGGTCCAACGCATGGACCGACCGATTGCGAGCAGGGCGACGGCAGCCGATCAACAAGGGTGACAAAGCCGATGACGAGCGTGAGTACGCCAGACACGAGCGCGCCCAGGATGGCCAGTGAAACGACGAGGCCGCCTCCCTCGCCCGAAAACCCATTGGGCATGCGCGGCATCCAGCCGAACACGGTTGGCGCGTCCTTGTACTGCAGCGCGATCAGAGCGGCGCACGTGGCAGTCAAGCTCGAGAAGAACCCGACTAGAATGCCCGCCGACCCAGCATAGCCAAAGTTGCCAAAGAGGCCCACGAAGACGAACCAGAGCGTAACGCGCGACCAACTTGAGCAGACCAGGCCCCACCTAGAGTCGGGCGAGACGTGCGACATGATCGTGACGAGGCCCAACACAATCGGCGTCCAGTGCGTCATGAACAAGTCGGGCCGCAAGGTGAACACCGACCGCCATTTTCGGTTCAAGTCTTCTGTGAATGACACGCTCTCGTCGGGCCACACGAGCGCAGGCCCAAAGCAGGCCTGCGTTTCTGCATCGCACCACTCCCCGAACTGCTCGACAAGGTGAATGCAGCCGACCGCGAACGTGAGCACCCCAGCGGCGAGCGAGAGGCCCAGCGTCAAGTGCACGAAGACCATCTCCACCGGCGTTTGCCAAAACCGCAGCGCGTGGTCTGCCGTCTACAGTCCCCGGGTAGACTCGGGTGCAGTACTCGAGTAGCTAGCTAGGTTGTCTTGCTTTGGCGGGCTTGGTTCGGGGACTGCATGCCAGGGCCGCAAGGGCCTCCAGAAACGAAACTCGACGAGCGAGGTAGGGCTAACAAACTACTTACACGCTTGCACAGGCCAAGTTTTGGCGCAGGGGCAACGCCGGCTGTGCGGATCGACGGCCCTGATGAGCGGGAACGGCAAGAGTGTTGCTGCCACTGGTCAGCGATCCGACATCCACTTGCAACCTTCCCGCACCTGCAAACGAAGATCAATCTTCAGATTGGCACAGCGTTTTCTAATAGTTTCCCCGAGAGGGCACCGCGAACGGCAGATGCACGGACCGCCGCCGCCCGGTGGGTGGTGCGCACGAGCAACGAGCGTCGACATCAGGATGTCGAGTCGCCCTTGCTGCTCTCAAAGGCCGCCAAATCGCTCCAAAACACGTCCCGGTAGGGCGCAGCAAAGCTGCGCGCGTCTGGAGGGTGCATCCAGTAATTGAAGGCCAGGTGGCCAGGACGGTCCTGCCCTGGCGCAGGCGACGAAGAAGAGGTAACCTCGTGAAACCACCCACAGGGCAGGTAAAGCATGTCGCCTGCGTGCAGTCTTGCAAAGATGGGCCGCGCTCCAGCGAAAAGTGGATAACGCTTGGCGTTGGCATTGTCTGGGTCGTCGACCGTGCTAAAGTTGAGCGGCGTCTCACGAGGGTCTTGCGCTTCCGTCCGAGCGCGCTTTGCTGCTGGCGCGCCGGCCGCAACCGGCCGCCTTTGCGAGCTAGCGCCGCAGCCGTCCCCGCCTTCGTCTGAGCCTTCGCCGCCGTCGTCGCCCGAATCAGCGTCATCAAAATCGTCAAAGTCGTCAAAGCCCCCACCGCCATCCTCGCCGCTGGCGTCCAGCAAGGCATCCATGACCTTGTCGAGTCTGGCCTCTGCGGCTTTGAGTCGCTCACGCGCGCCCTTTTCGCCAGACAAGGCGGCTGCCTCTGCGCGCTCGAGCTCGAGCTCGGCACGCGCCTTGGCGAGCCCGTTGATCTGGGCCACTTCGGCGCCATCCGGGCGCGTGGGAAACCCTGCGTAGTTGATGCGGCCGTTCGGGTGAACTTTGATCATCTCCCCACGGGTATACATGCGGTGCGCATCCGCAGGGCTGAACAGCCGAAACCGCTTGCGGCCACGCAAAAGTACGTACAGGTTGTCGTGGTAGTCGTGGTGCAGCCCCGTTGAGGTGCCCTCGCTCGAGTTGCCCATCCATAGGTTGATGTTGGATGGCACCAGGTTGCCCAAGAGGGCCGGCAGGAGCGGAAACTCGTCCGGGCAGGCTCTTAGGAGCTGCTTGAGCGGCTCGCCTACCATTTCTGCGCGACCGAGCTCGCTCACGGCACCTCTTGCGTCGTGAGGTAGAATCGGTCGCTGCCCTGGCTCAGCTCGCTGAGCAGCTCGCGGAACGGCATGCGCACCTTGTGGCCCTGCCCGAACGCCTGGGCGGCCGCGTCGCGCCGCTCCACCTCAACTTGGGCGTCGCCGGCCTTGGCAGCGAGGTACTCGTTCGTCCAGGCCTCGAGCCTCCGCAGGTCCTCCGGGAGTCCACGCAGCACCACGGGCCGTCTCTTGGCCACATATCTATCAAAAAGCCCTTCGGGTCCATGCTGGCCACGTCCACGACCTCCAGGTCTCCTGCTGCGGCGGTCGCAGGGACGCAGTGGCCGTCATACTCGTTGTGCGCCATATTCTGGCGGTGCCGCCCCGTCGGCCGCCGCACTCGCGCCTCTCGCAGAGCCCAGCCGCAGACTGCCGCGCAAGCAGGCGCAGGGCGGTGTGCGGTGTCAGGTCTGCGCGAATGCTGGCTGTCCTGGAGGTCGTTTGTCTTGTCCTGATCGGAGGGGGGTCACGGGCCCCGCGCACGGCGGACCTTGGTAGATTTGTACTCGAGCACGAGCACCTGTTGGTTGGTGCTCCTGTGCGAGCGATTGCTGCGGTTTCGCTTGTGCGCTCCGGTTGGGTTGGCCAGGCCTGCTGCGCAAGAAGAGCGCACAAGAGGAATCAGAACAGATTGCGAGCTGGGTTTGTCAAGTTCGGAGCGAGATGAACACGTGCATCAACTTGGATCCTCATCGAGAACGCCTCTGGCGCGTCGAACCGCCTTGCGTCTGGCCAGTGCCAGCGCCCTTCGATTTGGAGCAACAGGCCTCGTTGCTTTTGGTTTGAAATTAGTTTACAACTCGGCGCCACCAACGTCGACCGGAAGGCAGAGTATACGCAGCTTGCTCCTTCACGGAACTGTCGAGTCAAGCAGCGGCGGGGGGAGGCCCATGGTGTCGTTGTAGATGTGGCGGCAATACAGCTCCAAGAGGCCGTCTGGCTGCAATCCGTTCCCATACACTTGCAAACGTTGGTGCCAATACAGCTGGACGTGGCGTCCTTCTTTGCGATGAGCACAAAGATGCAGGTCGTGCTGAACCAGGATGCGCTCGCAAGCACGGCAGAAAACAAAGGCGGGCGCTTCCTCCAGGCCTTTCGCAGTTGCAGGCCCTGCGCTTCCTCGAACACGGAGCAAATCGTGTCGACGCCGACCTCCATCACGATCTGGCCAAGCGCGAAACGAATGATCGGCCAAACTTGCACGGGTTCGTGGAACAACCTCTCGCTTGACTTGTACCAGTCTAGAGGCACTTGCAGGATTGCAGAGCGGAAGATGCCGACGATAGAGGCCGACATGAGAATCGCGACGTACTCGGTAAGCATTTCTAATGGCATTCGATTGCAGTTTCGCAATCAGATGTTAGTGTCCAGTGTCCAACAAAAAGCAAAGCGGCGCTCTCACTTACCTCCAACGATCAGCATAGAAAAGTAGGGAAGCGGCTCTCCATGCGAGCTTCCTGGCGACCTAGAACCGGGGTCGACTCGGGATGCCCCTGGGAACCCAAGGCGTGGGCCATTATGCATTTCGGCCACCTTGTGCGCAGAGCCTGCGCGCTGATGCGCATCAGCGCCGTCCATGACGGCGGTTCGGGACTCTCCGCACGTTTCAGACGCGGGCACGGCCACATGCGCGGTGCCAGCAGCGTTCGAGTCAGGGCCCACGCAATCCGCTGACCGTCCGTTCGCCGGCGCGCGAATTGCGATGCGCGAGGCTGAAAACTGGCTGCCTAAAAAACGACGCATTTGCTGGTCACGCCATCTCAAACTCAGTCGCATGCTGATCTCCGTCAACGACTGAAATGTGACGACCGAGACTAGAACCGCAGAGTTTTCGATCTCGGCGTAAAGCATGCGCGTGAACGTCGCCATCGTGATTTGGAACCAGAGACTGATTGTCCAAATCAGCATCGCTTTAGTCTGCGTGCCCCCAGCAAGGTTTCGCGCGTGAGCAAGTCTGCGCGTCGACTCTCTCACCAACACATAGGTGCACTCTCTTGCAAATGGAACGAAAAAGCATAGCACCAACACTTGGGCATGCACGCGCTCGAGGGAGATGCTGCCCACGACCAGAACTATCCCGAATCCTATCGCGAGAACCACAACTTGAAGCAGCATTATGGGCGCAATTCCGGTTGTCCCGCCCACAGAAAAGCGCAGAAAGAGCGCAAAGCTCAATTGCGGCATAAGCGAGTAGAAAGACATTGCTGCCGACATGCCAAACACACTATACATGGGCCGAAACGGCGCATAGACGAGAAAGACGAGCGCTGCAGCGCCGAGTGTTTGTCGTCGCGATGCTCGCATGCAGAAAAGCGTCCAGAAAGGCAGGTATGTATAGAAGGGCAGGTCGAACAGAGCATAATAAGACATGCGAAGAGGGAACTCCGACCAGCCGAGAGTGTTCATCCCGTGCAGTATAAGTGGCTCGTGCTTGTCCGTGTCGATGCGCATAACCGCGTCGAAGGGGTGGAAGCGCAGTGGAATCCACATCGCTAGGACTGGAAAAAGGCCGACCAGGCTGTAGACGAGCAGCTGAAGGGACAGCAAGAGTGAACCTGGGAGGTCTTTGAGCAGCACCTTGGCGATCCTTTTCCTGGACTCCAGGCTCGACGACAGGACAAGCGCTGTACGAAGCTTACTAGCTTGGCGGACGAGTGCAGAGTCGAGCACCGAGCTAAACAGCGGCGACGAAGGCTCGCCACGCTCCTCTCCATGTTGTGGAGACGACAGCACGCCCCCTCCACTCGCTTGCCTCACAGGCAGCTCACGGTCTGAGCCGTGCGCGCGTCGTGGGACCCTTTGCCTTGCTCCGCATGGTCGCTGCGCCTCATCGCTGCGAGCAGCGGCAGGGTCGTCCAACCCGCCTTCCGCTCTGCGATTGCTCTTGCATCTGGTACTGCTCTACAGTAGGCCTACGGCCTGAACTTGCTCAACAATCCGTTGAGGCCCTGATCCTGATCTAACCAAGCACGTCACGCAGAGGTTTTAGCGTCGTAGCGCTCGTACGAGGGAATGCTCTTTAGAGTTGAAAGCGTACTCACTCATGTTACTGGTGCCCCGCGTTTCCTCGCTAGCTTGCGTTGGCCCTCACTCGTAAGGTCGAAGTGGTGGGCCGCCTCCTCGGTCTGCGACCGAGGCCGGTCCCCACCAAAGAGAATGGAAGCGGCAAGACGCACACCGCCCTCGTAAGACGTCGCGATCCCTCGATGACCCATCGGCGTTGTCGGCGTTGGGCCGCCAGCGAACGGAAAGCTGCAGCTCGGCAAGGCGCGACAGCCGTCAAGATCCGGCGCGAGAGCCGTTCAATCAAATCAATCAATCAACAGCTGCGCAGAAGGCTTCCTTGTTCTCGGCCCCGTTGTAACGTCTCCAACACGTCGATGTTGTTTGTCCTCATCAGTCGAGCGCTTGCCCTCCATGCCACCAACTTGGGCTGGAGCCGTCGAGGAGCCGCGCCAGCACGCCGCCGTTGACGTGGAGTGGCGCCCGTTGAGCACGCCGCTGTTGACGTGGAGTGGCGCCCTTTGAATAGGCCGCTGTTGGCGTGCAGTGGCGCCCTGTGAGCAGGGCCGTTGTCGAGCAGCGCCGCTCGGCCTGACGCCGAGGCCCACCTGCCTTGCTCAACAGCCGCTGCAGAACAGGGGCGCCTCGTAGCCTCCCGGTTGGCGGTGTCAGGGCTGGCTGCGGTTTTTGTCGCGAAGCAAAGGCGGCCATGGAGCCCGTCGACAGCGAGGGCAAAGGCGACGAGCCCTCGCCGACGCAGCTGCTTGGCGCTGAAGGACAAGCCGGCCAAGGCGACATGCCTCACACCGACACCGCCAGCGACGACGAGGCGCGGCCCGGCAAACCGACCACCAGCCAAGGGCGCGCGGAGGGTGCCGATGCTGCGCTGAAAAAGCCCAGCAGGAGCCAGTTGCGCGTTCGCGTGAACTGGCTCATCCACCTTTTGTACACGCGCGGGGAGGTGGACGAGTGTTTGCGCCTGATCGAGTCGCAGCTTGCGGCGTGCGGCGGGATGTGCGAGTACCCGATTTATGTGAAAGCCATGATTTTGCGGCAGCAAGGCAAGGTGCAGCAAGCGTTGGAGCTCTTTCAGGCCGCGACGCTTCTCAACCCAATGAGCCAGGAGAACCTCAAGCAAGTCGGAAGGTCACTGTACCTGCTGGGCAAGCACAGGGCCGCGCTCGACGTGCTCGACGAAGCCGCACTGCAGGGTGGCTCGCAGGAAGACTGGGAAATCCTGCACAACAAAGGGCTTTGCTTCATGTACCTCAAGGAGTTTGACAAGGCGGTGCAAAGCTTCCAGGACGCAAACGAGGTCAAGCGCATGGAAAAGACGTTTGTAGAGCTCGGCAAAGTGTTTATCATGAAGGGGGACAACAAGTCGGCTGTCGAAGTGCTTTTGGAGGCGCTGGAGTTTAGCCCCGAAAACGCAGACCTGCTGACCACGGTTGGCCTGTTGCACCTGCGCATGGGCGAGAACTTTAAGGCTTTCGACTATCTGGGCAACTCGCTGACCCACGACCCGCGCAACCCCAAAACAATCCCTTGCCGCGGCGTCGATTATCCAAAACAATAGCGACACGGACGTCAGTCTTGTCAAGTACCGCGTTGCCGCGTGCAAGTGGCCCAACTCGCCCGAGGTCTGGAACAATGTCGGGTTGTGCTTTTTCCAAAAGCAGCGTTACATTGCGGCCATCGCCTGTCTGAAGCGCTCCTGGTACCTCAACCCGCTGCAGTGGATCACAAACCTCAACCTGGGAATCGTCCACCTCGCCACGGAGCAGGCTGCGTCCGCGTTCCACTACCTGAGCGCCGCGATCAACTTGAAGCCCAGCGCAGCCAAGGCCTACATGTACCTCGCGATCGCGCTGACGAGGCTCGAGGACGAGGACAACGCTGCGCTTGCGTATGAGAAAGCGCTCGAGCTGGACGGCGAGGACGCGCTCTGCCTGCTCAACTATTCTGCCATGCTCCACAACGCTGGCCGCCAAGAAGATTCGCACGACGCTTTTCGCCGCTACTCGGATGTTTGTAGCGCGATGGGGTCGGCCGAGCGCAAGGAGGTGCTCGAGTCGGCGATTGGCCTACACAACTCGCTCATGGCGATCCACGGCGCGCGGGCTTGACGGACCCTCGTTTTCATGCTGGAGGAAACCTGGTCCTGTCCTTTTACGAGAACGCTCTACCTTAGCGGAGGCAATACACGCCACGCATTTCAAGAAGGGGGCGATTGTGCCTGTGACCTGCCCGAAATCAATCGCCCAGAGGACAAGAACAACCCCATTCAGTCCCAGCGCCACGCGTCCAAAGGGCTCGCTCTCGGAAAGCGCTCCACCTGCTCTTGTAGAGAGCTAGCTCTAGCTCTACTAGAGAGAGCTCTCGAGCTTGCTCGTGGTGGTCGCGGAGCTCAGGCGAAGTGGTCCTCTGCCAAGAAAGCGCGGCGTACCGACAGGCACAGCACGACCAGCAACTATCGAGGTCCTCCTCACTTGCTCGCGCCTTCGGCCGCCGCTGCCGCCGCCTGCTTCTCGTAGTGGTACTTGGCAAAGGTTTGTGCAACGATGAGCGGAAAGACAAGCGTGACTTCAGAGTACACCTTGACGGGCTGGCATTGGATCTTGATCTTGCCCCACGAGACAGCCTCGTCCGGCCGCGCCCCAGAGTCGCTGCCATCAAACTCGTTGGCCGTGTTGATGAACACGGAGAAGTCGGCGCCGTTCCGCATCAGGTTGGCGTTCGCCACGTGGTGCTTGACGAGGCCACCGCCGAGGATGACCATCCCAGATTTCTTTGCAAGGAGCGCATGATCGTTGATGCCGCGAATGTCGCCGGCAATGTCCACGACAAGGCCAGGGTTGCGGTACGAGTGAAAGTAAATCATGTCTCCGATGCTGCCGTCTGTGAGGGCAGGGCAGTAGACGGGTATGTCGTTCTTGTACGCCCAGTAGTAGACCGAGGCAGGGTCGTCAATCTCCTTGCCCATGCGGTGGATCATCTTGCTCGGGGTCCAGACGACGCCCTCGTTCTTTTGCTCGTCGAGCATCTTGTCCAGAAGCGGATCGAACCAGTCCTCAAACTTGCAATAGTTGGAGTTTGGCACGAGCAGGTTTCCAATGCGGTTGAGGCCCTTCAGGCGGAGCTCCTTGCCGCGGAGCGCAAAGTCCCCCAAGTAGGTTGGCGCAAGGCACTTGATGAAGTCCTCCTCGATGCCGCCCGCCGTCGTGCAGATCACGTCCACGAGCTTGTGCTCGACCAGGAACCGCAGGATCTCGCGGATCCCGGGGAAATGAGGTTGGACGTGTACGAGAGGAAGATCGTGCACTTGACCTTTTTGCGCTCCTCCGGGTCGTCCTCCTCGCCCTCTTTGACGGGCTCGTCGCTGAGCCTCCAGTGCAGCATCTTGTTGATCTCCTCCACGGCGCGCCCGACGTTGCTGCTCTGAAACCCGACGCGGCTGTACGACTCCAGCAGCTTGGCGAGGTCGATGCCTTCGTTGAAGTCGTACCCCTTGACTGTTTCCGTGTCCGGTATCTCCTCGCAAACCGTGAGCACGGCCTCGGCAGCGAGCGCGGGCACCTCGCCCTTCGGCGCGGTGTTCTCCGCGCCAGGCGGCAGAGTGTTTTCCGACATCTTCGGCCTTTCCACCAAACCTAGACCTGCCCAAGGCCTGCCCGTTCCGGCACTATCGCCGTCGCGCTCGCAGCCGCGCCTGGCCGCAACACCTCGTGTTGCCGGGAAGACCTCGTCTCGAGCACGAACCTCGTCTCGACCGCAAATAGAACGGGACAAGGCGACTTTGGCGAGGAGTTGTACACCCGTGTGGCGCGACGCGACCTCCGGACAACGTGGAGAGTTGCGACGAGCACCGACACAGACGCTCGTCGAGCACCGCGGGACGAACGCGTGCTGAAACGCACAAACGCGCAGACGCAGGCAGGCTGGCTGGCTGGCTGGCAGTTAGACGAGCCGTCAAGCGCGCGGATCGAGTTTCTCGCCCACCGCGTCCACGCCTCGTAGAAGCGTGACTGGTGTGCTGCAAAACCAATCCTGCGTTCGTCACCCAACACCACGTGACACCGGCAGCCGGCGTCACGTCCCCGCACACACCGTCCTCGTCACGAGGGCCCCATCATCCCGCCCTCCTCACGCGGATAGCATCGTTCATAAACTGCCCCAATCCGCGTGTGAAGCCGTGGGTTCGATTCCACTGTCCGCGTCACCTGCAAGCCCAACGTGACGTAGAAGGGTAGGGTGCGAGGAACTCGGTTGATTCTGCCGCAGCTACGAGGCGGCCGATTTTGGTGGTAGAGGCATGAAGGCAGCGAATAAGTGCCCTGTGGCTTAGTACGTCGTTGGATGGATGCGCGGCAGGAAGGAGCAGCAGATCGGGCGCGGCGCAGCGCAGGCGGACTGGCAGGCCGCCCGGGCAGCGCGTGTGCTTTGCGTGCGATTTGATCGGAGCCGCGCGAGCACCGCTTTCGCTGTCTTTGTTTGGTTTGTTTGGCTTGGCTTCGGCTTCGGCGCGGGAGGATGTCGCTCGGGCTGTGGGCCGGTGGCGTGGCTGCCTGGTTTGCGCGCGGGTTCAAGAAGGGCGGGCCCACGCAGGGCGCCGCGAAGCGCGGGATCTACGCGGGCCGCGAGATTGCCTTTGGGAATAATGTCAGCTTTTCGAAACGGAGGACGAGGCGCAACTGGAAGGTGAACGCGCACTGGCGGCGGTACTGGAGCGATATTCTGAACGATGAGCTCAAGATCAAGGTGTCGGCGCACGCGACGAGGTGCATCAAGAAGGCGGGTGGGCTGGACCGCTTCCTCCTGGACAAGCCGCACCTTGTGCGCGACTCTGAGTTTGGCCAGAACCTCAGGTCGAAGCTGATCCAGACCAAGGAGGCCAAGGAGCGCGCC